>APFE031433631.1:17171-50255 GCA_000404065.3 Pinus taeda
TATTTTAACAACTTGTTAAAATAATCTAACTGGACTTGACTAATTAGAACTAAGTCAACTGATTCTCTCATTATAGAATTGAACCTTAGCTTCTTTAATCAAGGGATAAATTCCTAAATCAAGGGAGAAAATGATTGCATGATCTCACAAAGACTTCAAGTTTAATTTTTCATAATTAATTAACTCATGGAGATTAATTAATTTATATTTTAAATTGTTGTAAAGAACAAAATTGATTAACTTCCTATAGATAGACTAGGGACTGCTAGAAATAGGAAGGGACCCAGAAATGCTATTTTTAGAACTTTCTATTTTTAACAGTTTCACCTTTCACCCAATGTGGCCAATGACCTCACTGGCCAAACTGCTATTTTTAGACATGTTATTTTCAGTAGGTCTATTTTTAGCACATTCTAAATTTAGCATTTCTTGTTGCACACTTTTCAACATGTTGAGCATCTATTAGTAACAAACACATCCAATGCACGCATATCCATTCCTACATTATGGATCTATGCAGTGGATGCCTTCATAATTCCCACACCGTCTATGGTTGATGAATAGTGTCTGCCTCTATAAAGATGATATAAGTTTAAAGAGTTAAATAATGTTTTCTAGAGCATGGGATTAATGAATTTTTTTTATTATTTCAAGATTGAACATCTAGAGGATGCTAGTAATTTAAATGAATTTTAGTGTTCAAGGATGTACATCTTTCCTTTGTAATGCTTGTACACAATTGTAGGTTCCACACACATAGTGTTAATGTAATGTCCATTCATTGTTTTAATTTCCATCCTCAAAGTTGCTAGCATGCAGTTTGTAATGTCCAGAATCATAATCGTTGAAGGTGATTTCATTTCATATTATGTGTGGCATTGTTAATTATCTAACTAGACCAACTCCCTTGTGAGAAATGTTTGAAAGACCTCAACCCATGAAAATGCACTAGGTCTCAACATGAAGTACACTTAATAGGATCTCATGAAAGAGAATCAATTCTCACCCAATTGTGTTACACATATGATAAATTATAGTGAGCGCTTAAATTTACAAAACTATATAGCATTATAAAATAATGTTATAACTAATTTTAATTTTTAACCTATCCTCTCTAACTAAAACATGATAAATATTTTATCTTCAAATAAAAATCAAGTTAAAGTCAAAATAATTTGACTAATAAAATTAAAGTCAAACCCTAAGGGTCAGCAAATTGGTCGAGTACCCATCGTATAAGCACCTCTCTATGAGACGTCACGGGATCAATTCTCCTCGACACCCTCAGGGTGAGGCTCTGAAATGAGTCGTTGGGGTCCCTTGAGGGATCTACTTAGGACCGTTTTTGTGGACGTTCTCCTTGACTCCTTCAAAATTAGGCTTTGAAATGAGTTGTTGGGACTGATCCCTTAAAAGATCTACTAGGGTCCCTTTAGGGATCTACTTGGGACAGTTTTCATGGACGTAGTGGTCATTCTCCTTGACACCCTCAAAATTAGGCTCTAAAATGAGTTGTTGAGACTGATCCCTTAAAAGATCCTCCTTGACACCCTCAAAATTAGGCTCTAAAATGAGTTGTTGAGACTAATCCCTTAAAAGATCTACCTGAAACTATTTCATAGATATATTAGTCACCGATCTCCAAATCCATAAACCAAATTAAAAACAAAATAATTTGATTAAAAAACACTTAAAATAATAGCATAAAACAAATGTAATTAAAATAATGATAAAAAACAAGAAAATATTATAATAAAGCCATTGCCCTTTCATTTTAAAATTTAATTTATTAGTCCCTGCCTTCGGCATAGCAGGAACTATTGTGATCGCTCCAGCGTTGACCAGCTATTAAAACACTTTGACCGATTATATTTGGTACATTTTAGGTTTAAACCAATGTTTTAAATAAAATGTTCTGCTCAACAAATTTTTATCCAATGTTTTTGTTTGGACCTCTTATTGTCAGCTCAACTATACACTTTTCTTAAAACTTAGGATAAACAGTTTGGGGCTCGACTGTATATTTTTCTTAAAACATAGGATAAACAATTTGGCGTTGTTTGGAGCTCAGCATAAATGCGGTCCACATGTTAAGCCACCGCAAAATCTATCCCATGCAGTCAACAACTTCATGGCAAGCTCCATGTCGTAACCTCCCTGGTGTTGGACACAACATTGCCTTTCTGTGCCCATATTACATACGAATAGCCTCTCTGTTCTTTCTGATAACCTCTTTGCTTATGAGATTTCTGCATTTCCGATAGCCTCTTTGCTTATGATATTTTTGTGTATGAAAAGAAGCTCAAGTTCAAACTGTAACTATTCTTATTGTGTCAAAGTTTGAGTAGATTAATCGCCTTTCTGCAAGCTCAACTTAATTATTCCCAAGAGAAAAATTGCAGAGTTCGACACAGGAGTTTTCAAAGATATGCTTAGAAACCCTAAATATGGGTCAGTTCTTATCTACCCTGTGAACCGTAATAAATAAGCATGCTTACCTCCATTTTGTTATCTTATTTATTTGGCAATAGCAATTCATTCCATTTATATTTCTAAATAATTTAACATTTTTCAGGGGGGATAGCAGAATGTCAGCGGTGACCCCTAATGAGGACATATTTTATTTGGTAGCTTTCCTATGCTCTGCCATACCAGTGACCACTGAGTGCTTAGACTATTTGATAGATCCAAACCAAAAGATACTGAACTTCTGTCAACGAGCAAATCTTGGTGCCAGACAATATCTCCCCCATCACACGCCGAGCAAGATTGGAAAATGCACTTTGGGGAAAAGTGGATCATGTTTGTTCAAAAAAGATTGCATATGACCCAAACGCCATCCTAGCCCCCAGGCAGAGAATATTTTTCAAGTGCAGAGCCTTTTCTCTGGCATAATCCTTGTCTGTTTCTATTCAATGAATTCAAAATCAGAGCTTACAATAATGTCAGATAAGCATTATCTTAATACCAAAGTAAGATACATCATTCAAAGTTGTCTTTCATTCAAAAGTATACAACATTATGTGCCATTTCAAACAAAGTTGTTTGAAATTTCAAGTTTCAAAGACATAGTTGTCTGCAATTCCAAATTTTCAAGTCTTGTGGAACTTGTGCACTGCTCAAAAAATCATGTAGCTACACCGTGCATAGTAAGTTAGTTTTTACTCTGCTTTAACCAAAACATTGCAAAAATGCAATTAATAGATCATCTAAACTTTTCTGTCAAGCTTGTATATTGTATGCTTAACTAGTTGGATCTTCTAAATGGGGAAAAAACAACAAGTAATTTATAAACCAAATCAGTTTTTAGATTTATAATGTAGGAATCAAGTACCAATTTGAACTCTTTCCTCTTTCATTGTTTTTTAATAATAAAGACATCTTCATTCTGGATCATACATGTAATATATCTTAATTCATGATCACACATGTAATATATCTTAGATAGACATTGGTAGTAATTTAGGATCTGACCCACAACACATTGATAGCAATTTAGGGTCTGATTTGTAATCATTTTCTACAACTGCAATTTAAGCTTCTAACTCTGGTGATGTTGCATTGTAGCAATTTAGGGTCTGATTTGCAATCATTTCCTACAACTGCAACTTAAGCTTCTAACTCTGGTGATGTTGGATATCTAACATATATGATATAAACATTGATAGGAATTTATGGTATGACTTACTTACATCCATGTCGTGTACAACTCCACATTGACCCTCTAGGGAATGTCATACCCCTGATCTTGCAGTCCTCCGTGACTGAATGGGACAAGATGAAGTGACCCATAAGGTGTCCTTGCAGGGTCTCCTTCAGCACAATGTTCAAGTATGGAATGCTATCAATTTCATTGTCCTCCACTTTTGTGTCACCCACGACATTGCATATCTCTATTATGTCTACTTGAGAGTTGTTTAAAGCATTATTTTTTAATTAAAAAAATCAAGACAGCCTAGTTTAGCTATGTTATTTTCCAGGCGTGACAGCTACGTTACGTTTCCCAAAAAGCCATCTTGTTTTATAGTAATCCCTTGCTGAACACGTATTTATCTCCGCCCAACCCAACCTAATCATATCAAAAACCCATCCATGGAAGCAGCGTCCTTTGGAACTCCTCCCTAAGCTTGGGGTCCATTGCGGCCAAGCATATTACCAAATTGAATGAAATATTCAAACAGCTATATGTCGTGAAGAGTAAGCCACCTATTTACAATAGTTAGGTGAATGGGTGAATGATAAGGGATTTAATCTCATTGAATAATTTAAAATATTATTTACAAATTAAAATTTACATTTATTTTAATTTAAGTTATGTTTTTTATTTAATTAAATTGATTAATTAGTAAAAAGAATTATATTATTTATATGAATATAAGTTATGATTTTTTGGAGTGTAGTACTATAATATTTAAGAAATATTTAAATGATTTAAAAATTTATATTAGAATTATTTATATTGTTTTAATTAAATTAATATGTTTATTGTATATTAATTTTTATATTAAATAACAATTAAAATAACTATATAATTCAATTAATTTTATGGTTTTCTAAGTATATATTTAATTTATATGGTTTTTTAAATTGATATGTTAATGTAGAAATTATTCATCTATAACTCACTATTTTTAGTGACAACCCTCAAGCATTCATTATGGCAAACGGTATTCAAATTTAACTTCTTAATCTCTTTTATAAACCACACTAACTAGTCAATCTTTATCTCCATTTCAAATTTCAAAATATTATGAAAATATGATGAAAATGAGTAAAATGAACTATTTGACTTTCATTTTATTCATTGAATTTTTAAAGTATTCTAAAATCTAAAATTTAATTAAATTCAAAAATGATAACTTAACATTAAAAGTACCATGTACAAAAGATCCTATTTTAATAACTTAAGACCCCATTTTAATGACTAGAAATATGATACATTCAACACAAAAGAAAACGAAGAAAATGACATTGAATCTGATTTGTTAATGTCATTATTGTTTCATCCCAATCTTTGTATGATTTGTGAATGTCCATTATTGCTTCATCCCAGTCTTTGTATGATTTGTGAATGTCAATTATTGTTTCATCCCAAAGATTATTTTGATAACATTGTGTGATTTGTGAATGTATTGTTTTTTCATTTGAAATATTTTTTTTTTGTTAAGCTTGGCAGGACCATTCCATTTTCTATTAAAGATAAGCAAGTTTACACCACACAGTTTAACCAGGTGGCCTCAACTTGCCCCAAAGGGAAACCAAGTCTGATGGCCACCAGTCTGCATTATAAGTCATCAAAAAACAACGTTATCTTAATCTTTCCACCCATGCTAGATATGCCTCTATTTCATGTCCATACACTACATAACTATATAAACCGATAATTGCAACATAGAAATTAAAAGCTATCCACATAAGACAAAATTATGCATGGGTAAAAGTCTAATCCTTTTGTTCCTCTGAGGCAGATAAAACAAGTGTTGGATCCTTAGTGGATGGTCCTGGCATATCGTTCAACTCCATTATGCAAGAGATATGGCGGTTAATTCTTTCCAACCTAATATCCTGTTTATGAAGCTAAAAGAGGATTTTCTCCATATCCTTCTTGTAGTTCGACATTCCCTGTAGTGTCACTGCCATTCCCACTGAGATATACTCCATTGCCTTGCCTAGTAAACTATTCATTAGCCAGTACAAGTATAGAGTTTTCTTGAACTGTGTAATTCTTCCACGGGTGTTGCCTGGATCTGAGACTAAGGTCCTCCAGTTGTCCATCTCTTCCTCTGTCTCATTGCCCTTTTTTACTTCCTCTTCCCATTCTTCCAGCAATTTTCAAATACTAGCATTTGTCCCCTCTCAATATGCCTCCGCTTCCATAGTTAAGAGATGTTCTACTGATTTTATGCCCTTGTGTGGCTCTAACGTGCTCGGCCCCTTATCTTTCCTAGGAGTCGGGCCTCTCCTACCATGCCCATGACCATATGCAGCACTAGCCATAACTTTCTTTCCAGAACACTGAAGTCTACAGGCATTCGTCGTTGACCTTGGTTCTTCGCATTCCGACATCCTCCCACATCCTTGTGATACCACCCTTTTCTGCTAGCTATCTCTTTGAGACTGCACGTCGAATTGCCTCACCTACTGTTATACCCTACCTTACCTCTAGTCCCGCCACCTTTCCCACCTACCCAACATGCATTCATGCCAAGGGTCACCGCACCCCCTACCTTGAGCATGTGGGGGACGATGGTATTAAGTGCCTAGGTACCATTCATGACTGCACCCAAGTTTTCCCAGTTGTTGGCCCACATCCAAATCGGGATCGTGGGTTGAACTAGCCATTGTTTTTCTAACCTTTCTTGTTGATGATTACACCCCCAGTTAACCAAGAAGTTAGCCCCTTTGTTTCCTTCCCTCTTGACATGTCTGGCCTGGACGTAATTGAATTTAGGGATGATCTCCCCTATCTCTTGGATGAGTCTTGTTGTCCTCCAACTATGGCTGAGCCTATCCGATTTGGTGCCATTGTTTAGTTTTTCCACCATACTTATGACCAGGCTTGAATCCCCTTCCACTTCTAAGTTTCAGTATCCCATTCTGACAACTATTAGGAGACCCTGTCGTACTACAGCAAACTCTGCCTCATTGTTATTGGCTATCCCGCAGCTTTTAGCATAAATAAGCCTAGTGTTAGCTTGGGGGTCCCGGAAGAGGCCACCTAGCCCTGCCCCTCCTAGGTTCCTTTTGGACGCCCCATCAAAATTTAGTTTCATGAAGCCTTCTTCAACTGGAGTAAAATGGACGGGATGTCGGACCTACCCGGTTTGTCTTCCACGCCAATGTAGCAAACATTCCTAGGACTAAATTGAGTTTCTGAAGGATGCAGGTTTCTTGGGGAGGTACTTGCCAGTATTCTTAGTGCCATGACTCAGCCAGGATTATTTCCCTGATATTCTAGACTATACCTTCCCAAACTTTCTCCTATGTAGTTGATTTATTCTTAACAATTTTATGGTTTCGTTCCTTCCAGATCACCCAGAGGTTGAATCCTAGGGCCAGACCTCAAGCACGATTTACTACTAGGCTTGAGTAGATATGATTTCCCATAGGAAAATTGTTCCTTTTATACTGTATTGGTCTCGATCCATTATGTTGAAAACTCCTTGCATTTGCCTCCACTTTTGCTTTGCAAATGGGCATGTGCTGAGGATATGCTCCATGTTTTCTCTGTGTTGATGGCATAGCCAATAGAAGGAAGGTCCCTGAAATCCTCTTTTTTGTAGTTGTTCCCAAGTCAAGATACGCCCTTTGCAAACCATCCAAAGGGAATGGGATACCTTGGGCCACATTCCACCCTTCCAAAAATTTTTCCATATGATATCTTGTCTATCCTGATCTTGTATTACTTGGATGTCACAGGCTTCGGAAGGCGCCTTTAGTGTTATGGCACCATCTTAAGATATATGGATCCTGTCAGATCGTTAGCTATCTTGTCCTCAATTATTTTTCAAGAGAATTCCATTGTTCCATCTCTATTTCTTGGTCCCAATCTTCCTTTGTCTTCCATCTCCTCCAGCTTCCCATTCCTTGGTCTTCTTTCTAGAATTGTTCTACCATATGCTTATTCTTGTCCCTAGTATACTGGTATATGTCCCTGAGCTCATGTCTCTCTATCATTTTTTCTCTTTGTTGCCATGAATCAATCCATAATCTTGTTTTTTTTTTATTCCGTATCTCCCAAAAGGCATGATGGCTAATGATGTGCCTATTACGAGCTACCAGGCTCCACACCATTGATCCTTTTGGGGGATCTTGATATCTCAGGATATCCTCCGTTCTCTCCAGCATATTGTATTTCCTTGTCCAGATTATCTTCCATAGATCTGTTCCCCCTCCCATCCATCTCCACCAAAGTTTTTCTCCCATTGTTTGATTCAGGATATAGGGATCTTTGAGACCTAGCCCACCATCAAGTTTCTTTTTTGTCAGCCCTTTCCACGATACCAGTGCCCATTTCCTAATTTTTTGTGCTCCTCCCCACAAGAATTTTTTGAATATATCCACCATTTTGGAACATGCTCCTTTGGGGGCAGCCATGCCTTAGAGTTGGTATATGGGGATCGACTGCAACATGGCTTTGAGAAGAACTATTCATCCAACTAAGTTAAGAGATCTAAAAGCCCAACAATTGAGCTTTCCTTGTAGTTTTTGGAGAATGTTCTGTCAGCAAGCATTTCTTAAAGGGGTATCTAAAAGGGGCATGCCTAGGTATTTTGATGGTAGATTTCCAGTACTAAACCCGGGGATTCTGGCTAGATAGTTCTTGACATTCCCCTGGGTGTTGAAGAAAAAGATGCAGGATTTTTCATTATTTATCATAGTTCCAGAGGCTTCCGTAAGGTGTTAAGGATTTCTCTTATACAGCGGGCTTCCTTCAAGGAGACCTGACAGAATAACATAATGTTGTCGACAAATTGTTGATGGCTGATGGACATGTCATTACCCCAAATCCTTAGACCTTGAAGACGGGATTCTCGAACCTTGTTTTTTATGAACCATACTAGTCCTTCCGCTACAATGATAAATAAGAAGGGTGATATAGGGTCCCCCTATCTAAGGCCCCGGGTTGGGTTGAAAGTCAATGTAGGAGTCCCATTCAGCAAAATAGAGACAACCGGGGAGGATATCATGGCTAGGATCTAGTTTATCCACCTTTGGGCAAAGCCATAGGCTCTAAGAATACTCGACAGATACCCCCAACTGAGTCTTTCATATGCCTTGGATAAATCCAACTTTATCATCATACCAGGAATATTTTGGATCGAGTGGACTACATCTTGGGACGTGATGAAGCCATCCAGGATTTGTCGACCTTCAACAAATCTTGTTTGTTCACGCGAGATGAGGTTGGGAAGGAGAGGTTTTAGACGTTTTACAATAAGAGTAGCAATAATCTTGTAAATGACATTACATAAAGCTATGGTCCAGAATCCTTGAGGATCTTCAGACTTCGCAGTTTTAGGAATCAAAGCTATAAAAGTAGAATTTAGATTGGGGCATACCTTTTGGTTACATCTCAATTTCTCCACAACCTCTAGGACCTTTTTCCCCATGAATTTCCAGGTGGCTTGATAGAACCTGCGGTGAACCCATCAGGTTCAGAGGCTTTATTCTCTTGCATTTTGTGGACTATCTCTTCCACTTCTTCTAGGGTGGTTGCATGCATCAGGGCCATGTTCTAGTCTCGAGTTACAAGGTCAGGTATGTGCTGTGTGATTCTTTGAATGGTTCCCTATCTATTCTCAGGGCCTTCTGAGAGAAGGTCTTGAGGTGGTTGACCAGGAGTTCTTCCATTTCTTCATGTTGAACTTCTCGTTGTCCTTCCTCATCCTTTAAGGAGTATATTCTGTTGTGTTGACAATGGTGCACCATGGCTTCATGGAAGAATATTGTATTTTGTTCTCCTTCCCTCAGCCACTAGACCCAGATTTTTGCTTCCAGAGGATCTCTTCCTGCTTTCTACTTTCCTTCATCTTGTTTATCGGTAATCCTTCTTCTTGGACCAGCGCTTCAGACTTCCCTTCCTGGATAATTTGTTGTTGGACTTCCACCATTGGTTTGTTTATCTCGTTTTGATCCCTGATAATGTGTCCAAATTATTCTTTATTCCACTTTCTGAGCTTCTTCTTTAGCTCTTTAAGTTTCATTTGGAAGGTATGCATACTATCTTTTCCCTGTTGTTCACTTCAAGTCCACCATTCCTTTATTCTTTTAAGGAGTCTCGGGTCTCTGAGCCAGAAAGATTCAAAGCTGAAGGGGCGGTTCTTGGCTCTTGCTTTTAGGTCCACCTCCAATCATACCGACCAGTGGTATGACCCCATACATGGGAGGATCGAGGCTTCCATGAAAATATCTCTACTTATCAGTTGCTCCAAGAGTAGGAACCTATCCAGTTTGCATGCTATTTGATGTGTCCCTCCTCTGCTATTGTTCCAAGTGTGAACTCCATTGCTTGTGGGCATATCCACAAGGCCTATATTTGTTATGGTTTCACTAAAGGTTTCCATATCTACATCCACCCTTCTCACTCCTCCCTTTTTTTCCCTTAGGGACGTAATCATGTTAAAGTCCCCTCCCACTATCCACAAGTCCTCTGGGTAGAGGTTCCTCAAGTTTACCAGCTTTTGTAAGAAAGCTCCTCTTTCACCAGGGATATGAGGCCCATATACCCCTATAAACAAGACCCATTCATTGGATCCTATATTCCGAAATTTTCCTATGAGAATTCTTGGTAAGCTAACCTAGTCTTTGAACGAGACTTCCTACGGGTTCCATATCATAGCCAACCCCCGTGTGCTGCCATTAGCATCTTGACCCATGACCTGATGCTCAAGCTTAAAGTTCTCCATTATTTCTTTTAACTTTCTTTCAATGATTTTAGTTTCCTATACTATCGTAATGTTGGGCTTGTATTTTTTCAATCTCTCTTTAAGGTATCTCTGCTTGCCTTTGTTGTTGAGGCCTCTAATGTTCTAGGTTGTAATAATCATTTCAACAATTTTAGGGGTTGATGAAAAACTTCTTACCATGGAACTACTCTTCCAGAATTCACCATCATCTCTCCAACCATATGGATGGATTCATTCATCCTTCTCCTTCCTCTTTTTCCCCCCCTTTTCCTTGTGTTCCCGCCTCTTGCCCTTGGCTGACTTGGGACCCTAAATGGTATGGTTGGCTTATTATTTTTTAGCCTTGTTTGTATTTATATTGTTGGAAGGTATCTTTGTAGAGTTGTTTCTGATCTTCGGTGATGAACCTTTCATCCAAATGTCTCCATTCCTGTAGTAGTTGCTTCACGACTTGCTCTTTAGCACTTAGGTCCTCTTTCTAATTATCAATCTCCATCAGGGTTTATCCGACCATTTGCAAGTTGTTCGTCATTCCTTGATCTACCTCTGTCTCCATCTTCTTCATTTTGTTTCCCTCTGATTCTTTGTCTTTTTGGCCTCACGTTTCCTGGTTGCTATCCAGCGTTTTCTCTCCCATATTGTCCTCCTGTAACACCGAAAAGAGGTTATGGGGTCTATGGTATTTCTCGCTTTGGTTTGCTTTCTGGTTCCTTGGCTGTCTCTAGTTCTGTTCTCTCTAATGCAACTCTTGGAACCCTTCGACATCTTCCTTTGCCATCATCTCCATGTTCCTTTTCTCCGCAGAGGCATTCTCCTTCTGGTTAAGGGGGCATGCCCAAAACAAGTGGCCATATTTGTGGCATCGGCAGCACGTGAAAGGTATGTGCTCATAGTCTAAAGGTTGCGTACATAACTCATCATGATATTCCAACTCTATATAATCTGGGAGTGGCTCTGTAATATTCATGTAAACGTAGATTCGAGCATAGGAGGTGTATCTATCTTTTCTTGTCGAATCTACTATTTTAGCAAAGATTCCAATAGTGTTCATGATCCCTTCTAAGATTTCAGGATCCCAGAAGTCCATTCGTAAGCCGAATAGTCGAACCCAGATTGGGGCAGCCAGGAGTTTTTCCTAATCTGGGTTGTAGCATTCTTCCCAATGCCTAATGAAGAGTCTTGCATTGTTAAAGAAATACGACCCATCTTTGAAAACCTTGTCTTTGTCTTCCAAGTTTGAAAAGATCACTGTGAAGAATCCCTTTGCCCCAAGCTTGAGATCGATGTGGCCTTTCGGCTGCCATCGTTGTTGGATCCATTTAATCAACTCTTTCTTTGTCGGCCATGCCCCGATGAACTTGCATATTAGGGCATAATCTTTCATATATTTTCGATATTCCTCCAATTTGTTGTTCGGGATAACAAATCTTGGTTTTTTGGCAGCTCTTCGCAAGCATTTTCCTCCCAAACCCGCTTGCCATTTGGCTCCCAAAACTGGTATTCCTTTTCCTCTTCCTCCACTGCCGCCATTTGCTCCATGTTGGCTTGATTCCCCTACTGCAATATTCCTATAAGAGGAGATCTCTCGCCCCTGCCATTCCACACATTGCTTTCTTAGCAGAGCGCTGCGGGTCATTTTTTATGTCCTTCGTTTGGTAGTACTCTTGAAGGGTTGTCAAGGCAGAGCCGTGGAAATCCTACAAACCCTACCTGCTCACGCTCCTTGTGTTCTCCGCTCTCACCTCTCTGAGCAAATTTGATCAAAGTTTTTTTCATTTGAAAGATTATTTTGATTACGTCGTATGCTGTTATAAAAAATACATCCAGTAATATATATAACGAATGTGTAGAGCAGAATAAACAATTCCTAAATTTATTATTTTATAATTTAATATTAATTAACCTTTGATTACATTGTATGCTGTTATAAAAAGTGCATCCAATAATGTCTGTAACTGGATGAATGTGTAGAGCAGAATCAATAAGAAAGAAACAATTCCTATTTTATAGTTTAATACTAATTAACCACTTTGCAACTTCATTTCCTTGTTATGCTAATAACATCTTCCATCAAAAAATTTGTATATGTGAAAAGGAAGAAACTATGAAGACTAGCCATCATCTCGCTTCAAAAACTTTTGTATATATGAAAAAGGAAGAAACCATCAAGTCGTTTTCAAAATGGGAAGAGCAGGTGGGCATAGTAAAATGCACGGATATGATATTTTCTAATAAAGTAGGCACAGTGCTTCACATATCCAAACATTCTAAAGTTTATGATGGGTTACTGATGCGACTATCGACTGTGAAAGATGAAGGTGTAGTGCTGCACATATCAAACCTTTTTCAAATTATTTGCGTGGAAAACGTTAGAACCAATAAGCTTTTGGGTTTTAATTTTAAATTGTTATTTGGAAATGAATAATGCAAAACACTCTGGCACCTGCAAGATATTTTATAATTATTTAGAAACGTACAATGCGAGTTATTTTGTTTTTAGAAGTTATCTGACACCCAAAATTGTCGAACATACCAAAAAATAAAGTCGCACAGAGAGCTCACAGCCTTTAATTTCTGAAATTCATTTATATTTTAAGAAACATAATCTCACATTTTTTCAATGGCTAGAAAACAAAAACTATATATTTTAATTGAGCACAATAAACACATTTGACTTTATTGATGCTCTTCCATTTGCAGAGAAAATTTGGATCTAATCTGCCAGATCTATTTAAATCTAACTTGTCTCTGGCCTGTCATCCATGGCCCGAATTTTTATTTCGTTTCTTCTCTGTTCGAAACTTGTTTTGCAGGTGGCCAGTCTCAATTCTAAGTATTGGAGAAAGAAAGTTGGTAACTACAATGGATGATTTGCAGAGCAATGAGCTGAATATTATTGGAAAGCTAATGTCCAATGGAATAAACCATCTTCAAGTGCAGGATAGGTATATCCTACCGGCCATTGAACGTCCTCGGATGTCTGAGGTCTCTTTCTCAGAGGGCCTTCCTCTGGTGGATCTCAAAGACCTTGATGGCCCTTACAGAAGCAGGGTTCTCCAGGAAATAGGGCGTGCATGTGAGGAGCGTCGCTTTTTCCAGGTACACAAACCTGCAGTCTCCCTCCTCAAGTCAATGAAAACTGGATTATGCTTCACTCAGACCAAAAAGTCATATATTGCAAACTAACCTAGCCTAGCCATGCAGTCTTGTATTCTAATATAAGTGCCATCATTTGTCTATTTTGTTAAATCTTTTTACCAAAATGTTGATATTTAAGAGGCTCTTATATTAGTAGTTGTTAGGATCCTGAATATTATAGAGAAAAGTGGTGGTATTTAAAGATAGTGTTGTTAGAAAATATGGAATTTTTATATATTTAAATAAGGCGCATTAAAAAGTCTATGGAATATTATGAACAAAATTATTAAAAAAATTATAAATTATTATTAGAAATGAATATTATAAACAAAATCATAAATTATCATTAAAAATGAATATTTTGAACAAATCCATGAATTTTCATAAACTTAAAACCAATAACACATTTGAACTTATAACAAAATATATACATAAATTTGTTATTGATATAAAGTTCTGTGAATTCCCCTATTAGATCATCACTATAGTGAATGACTGGTTCAACTAAGTTTGATATTGAATAAGTAATGATGTATACTTTTCTGGCCATGGCATATATGGTTGATATGATTGATAACAGACAGTTGATATGGTTAGGTTGGGTTTACCCTGATTTATAAATCTATATTAATCTAGATCTATAAATATAGAAATTGGATTTACAAGTATTATGTATAGATTTTGTCATTAGCTTGTCTTTACTTTGATTTATAAATCAATATAAATTTATATTAATTTTGATTTATAAATATAGAAGTATGATTTATAAGTATTATTTATAGATTTATTATATTATAAAAAAGTTTTATATTATATGAGTTTTGAAGTGGGAAGTTGGGAACTTGGATACTTGATGGCGATTTCCCAAAATTAAAAAAAACTATTATGTAGCCATAAAATCATATAATAATAAATTAATATATATTTATATAATAATCAAAATAATATAATTCAATATTCAAATATTCAAATCAATTTAAATATATAAATAATAATACATAGTATCTCTTATATAATATATTCTCAATCGTGTCTTTCAGTGTGCTTCCCTAAAATATAATAATATATATAATAGTCAAATTCATTATCAATTCTCTGACATGTTTCTCTAGTTATTCTTACAAGAAAAAACAACTCTAATGTTTAAGCATTGACTGCCACATACAATATGCACACACTTATTATCAGTTCTGGCATGTTTCTCTAGTTATTCTTACTAGAAAAAACAACTCTAATGTTTAAGAATTGACTGCCACATACAATATGCACACACAGTCTTCTGCGATATACATAAACAACGAAAGAAATATTCATAGGCTTGACATCCCATATATCACCCTTACTTCTAAGTGTCGCACGCTTCCTTAACCCATTAATGGATTGCTCTAGCTTCTCAATTAAGAATATGGGAAAGATGTCTTTGGCCTTTCTTCCCGCTAATGTTTCAACATAGGCTCATGTTTTGTGTGCAATTCAACATATTTCTCTACGAGTTTAGTATTCCCAATGATAGAGAACCCCGAAACTCCCAAAAAAATACTCTTCAAAAGTCCAGAACATTCTCAAACTCTCATTAAAACTCTCGGACTGAAACAGTAACCTTTCCATACAATTCCAAAACTCAAAAAAAAAGCTAGAACTATTGAAACTGTTTTCCCAAGCAATTCACGTAACATAGAAAGAGTTTTCATCTGAAAAAACAAAAACAAAAACAAAAAAGTACATTGAAAGTTTGATCCCTTTCACATTCGATACATTAGAAAGAGAGTGAATGCTACATTGAATAAAATTCAATCCATAAACCATACATACCTTTCTAACTTCTTGTTACAGAGAAGTAGCAGCAAAATACGTTGTGGAATTGAGAACTGTGTGTTTAAAGCTGCTGGCGATCTTTGAAGTTCAAGGGCTCGACTCTGATTACTTGAATAGAATTTTTGGAAAAGGCAACCAGATGATTGGTATGAATTACTATCCTCCGTGCCCAAACCCAGATCTTACGATTGGTATAGCAGGTCATTCCGACTCAGGTGCCATCACGGTTCTGATGCAAGGCGATGTCAACGGCCTGGAAGTACGAAAAAATGGGAGGTGGGTTGCTGTAGAATCCATACCTAACGCCTTCGTCGTAACTTGGGAGATCAAGTGCAGGTTAGTATTTCAAAGAACAAATGTGTGAATTTTCTCCTTTTTATGGTATTTAATAATTTCTTATCCTTTATTTTTATTGTGGCGTGTGATTTGACTATAAATAGGTGGTGAGCAATGGGAGTTTCAGGAGTGTTGAGCATCGAGCAGTGACAAACACGTCCAATGCACGCATATCAATCTCAGCATTCTGGATCCCTGCAGTGGATGCCTTCATAGCTCCTGGACCGTCCATGGTTGATGAACAGCAACCGCCTCTGTACAGAGGATATAAGTTTGAAGAGTTCAATAATGTTTTGAGGAGCAAAGGGTTAACGATTTTGTTGGATTATTTCAAGATCGAAGATCCAGAGGATTCTAGTTATTGAAATGAATTTTGCTCTTCAAGGATGTAACCCAATCGTGTCATGCATCTGATAAATTCTTATGCAATCAGTATATATGCACAGTCAATCTGATGATGCTTCAATATGTATATTGAACATATATATAAAAGCCATCTTTTGGGGTTAGCTTTTGATAACTTTTATGCAGATGCTTCTCGATGAAAATGGCCCAATACTTCCTCTCAAGTCTAAAAAATGACTAAACGATGCACTTGCTTATCCTTTTCAAATCCATGCTAATCAACATAGAAAAACATCTCCGTTGGAAAAACAAACATTGAGACGAGTAAAAATTGATTTGAACATTTTCTTTAGAAATTTTGTGTAGGAATTGGTTTGAACATTTGATTAAAATATTTTGTAAAAAATGAATTGATATTAACATTTTCATTTAAATTGGTAAAATTTAATTAAAATTATTTTTTTTATAATTTTAAAATTGTATTTTATTTTTAATATATGATTACATATTTATCGAATCAAATCAAAAGTCGGGATAAAATATTGCTAATAGTGATTATGAATTTCATCCATATTCTCTAGATCATAAGGATTATTAAGAATATTGACTAGAAGTTGATAATTTTCTATTAAATTGATAAGAAAAACAATTGGATTTTGGCGTAATTTATTTCAGTTTTTTTTCCAAATATGTTAATAATCTTCTTACATATCTTTTTGACTTCGACTCTTCAGATCGTTAAATCATTAATTACATCGCAAACCTATAAAGATCAAGGAACAACACTAAAACTGTTGGAGGTACTACACACCTAGGACCTTCATTACTGGCACATGCAGACACTTAGTTAGAGCATTCACTAACATGCAAGGCTTCAACATTGGAATCTTCATCAGATTGGCGCCTTTGACTGTCCATGCATGCATGAGACTACATGCAAAATCCTTTCTGCATGATTTACTCCCTGATTTGCTCCTCCTTTCACTCCGCAATTGGCTAGTTCTCTTCGGAACTTGTTGTAGGTGTAAGTGCTCTCATTGATCACTACATGCAAGATCCTTTCTGCATGATTTACTCCATGATTTGCTCTTCCTTTCACTCCGCAACTGGCTAGTTCTCTCCGGACCTTATTGTAGGTGTCAAGTCCTCTCATTGATCACCACTATGGTGCATTACCTTGGGATCTTCACCCAGTGATGCTATATCATGAGCATTGTAACCTATTTTCTGAATCAATAATTCTTTTGTTCTCTCGATTTTCTTTTAGTGTTTTTTCTTTGCAAAGCTGTGTGTTCAACCTTTACTAGCTAAATTCATTTGTGCATGTTTTCTAACACATTTACATGGTATTAAAGTCCACAGGTTGCTAGATAAAAGGCGCACTAGTAATTTATTTTGCAGGTATTACAGCTTTTAGTTCGAAGATTGACAAAAAAATGGAGTTTCCCAAAGCATCAATCCTAACATCGTACAACTATCACGAATGGAAGGACCAAATGGCTCAATACCTTCGTCAGAAAGGGTTGTACAAGATTACCATGGCTGCAGAAGTGGAACGCACTTCAACCATAGAGAAATCCAAGTACCTCAACCGCATGGATGAGGCCCACAGATCCATATGCATGTGCATCTCCCCAGAGTTACAGTTTCATCTATCTGCCTACAATACTCCTAATGAGATTTGGAAAAAGGTTGAATAACTCTACGGGAAACATGATGAGATGAAAGGACATCTGCTCGAAGTGGAGCTGCTTTCATTGGATCCACGGAACTATTGTAGAATTTTGTAGAATTTTTCTACAAAGCATCTAGCTCTGATACCATGTAGAAATTCCCACCTGTAGATCACCTGATAATGCAATATACTAAAGCAAAATACTTGATCTACTTCTACAACCAATTTAGCGGAAGTTTAATCGAACATGAGCCACATCAATAAGAACACATATAACTGATAGGGAGAAATCAAACACACATAACACAAAAGATATAACCAGGGGAAAGCACCAGCCTAAAACCCCGTCTTTGTATTATCATACAAGTGGAAATATGTCTGGATTACACAAAGCCTTAGCTCGGAAGCTATCCAGCTCTCAGTACAATCCCTCTGCTGCTCATAGACAGTCAAAGGCTTCTCACAAACCTTCTCCTCTGCCCTCCAAGCCGCCTATTTCTATGCACAATTTTCATGGGTCCTCCAGCTGCAACCTGTGTGATTCTCACCTCACACACAACACTGACGCACAAACCTAAAGGAGATAAATCCTCATCATGGATGAGATTCCTTTATAGGAAAAATATTCATCCAACTAATAATACACTGTCCCTTCTCTGATCTCAACTGGCTCTCTGACAAAACTGACATGCATCAATTATCCATGAGTGAATACACAATTGTCTGAAAATAATACTTGTCACATGCATGCAAGCATCAACAAACTATATCTCATTAATTTAACAACTTGTTAAATTAATCTAACTAAAATTGACTAAGTTAAACTAAGTCAATTGATGCTCTCAATATAGAACTCATCCTTAATTTCTCAATCAGTGGAGCTAATCAAGGACACATTCCCCAATTAGTGGAGAAATAATTGCATGTTCTCACAAAGACTTCAAGTTTGATTTTCCTTAACTAATTAACTCATGGAGAATTAATTAATTAATATTCTAAACTGTTGGTAAGACCAAATTCGAATTTACTTCCTATAGATAGACTAGGGATTGCTATAAATAGGAACGGACCCAGAAATGATATTTTTAGAAGATGTTATTTTTAGTAGTTTCACCTCTCACCCAAGGTGGCCAAAATGCTCATTGGCCAAACTACTATTTTTAGAAGTGTTATTTTTAGCAGTTCTATTTTTAGCAATTTCTAAATTTACATTTCTTGTTGCACACTTTTCAACACTCCTAAAAAAGAAAGGCTTCCTCTCGAAACCAATCATGTAACTCTAGAAGGTTTTGAATGCAACACATCTACCAAGTGTGGTTGCTCCAACAACACTTGGAACAAAAAACTCCCAACTGACCACTATGTTGGGCTAGAAACATACTATGATGCTGAAGCTCTACCTGCTGCTGACAAGTGCTCCCTCTCTGACCTCCGTGCAACCGCAACATCTCCATGCATCTCGCATCGTTGCACCCTTCTTTATGCTACCCTACACTATGCAACACATTTGTGCCTCTCGCATTGCTGCAACCTACATGCTCTGCACTGTCTTGGGATTCCCTGCACTGTAGCTCTCTTTGCCGCTCCATCCACATCTGTCTCTATCCAATCAGTCAGTTCCTGCTACTCCACATCGGGGCTCCCGTAGCAAAGTCTCATCCAAGAGGTTGGGTACCTCAAGGTTCCTGCCCCTACTCCTTGGGACAATCACTCTATATCACCCCACCTCCTACCTAGAGGTATGGCTGCATGTGATCCCTCAGCCCACCTGGCTCGAAGTTTCCCCCTACTGGAGGTCTCTGCATGAGTAGATGTCTCTACTCGATCTTCACTCAGCCTCCCCTGTTGTGGCTGCTCCACAACCTCCTGAAGTTGATGCATCAATCGTGGCTCCTCCACAATTGTCTGAGACTTCTTCTGGCACTGCATGTTGAGAGGTAATATACCCTCCCTCTCAACCACCAAGTATCTAACCTTTGCCTTGCTCCTCAAGGCTTTGCATGCATCTTGTACCTCAAGTGCATATAGGTTCTTAGCTAGCACACCAATCTATTTCCACTTTCCCGCTGTCACGAAATTTTCTAAAAAAAGAGCTGATTTTAAATCAGCGATATCTCCTTCATCCGAACTCCGATTCAGCCGATTTGTTTTTTTTAATTTGGGTATTTTTCCACAAGGAATCCAAATCTGCTATTGTTTCTGAAAATTTTGTACAAAAAATTTCAGATCTGCTCTGCAAACTCTTGGCCCAAATCTCAAAACTTTGAAATCTCCTCTGAGTATATTGTTCTTCCTTGATAACCTGTGCTCTGATACCATGTAGAATTTTGTAGAATTTTTTTTACAAATCAACTAGCTCTGATACCATATAGAACTTTTTCTACAAATTAGCTAGTTCTGATACCATGTAGAAATCTCCACATGTAGATCACCTGATAATGCAATATACTAAAGCAAAATACTTGATCTACTTCTACAACCAGTTTAGCAGAAGCTTAATCGAACATGAGCCACATCAATAAGAACACGTATAACTGATATGGAGAAATAAAATACACATAACACAGAAGATATAACCAAGGGAAAGCACCAGCCTAAAACCCCATCTCTGTATTATCATACAAGTGGAAATATGTCTGTATTACACAAAGCCTTAGCTTAGAAGCTACCCAGCTCTCAGTGCAATCCCTCTGTTGCTCATAGATAGTCAAAGGCTTCTCACAAACCTTCTCCTCTGCCCTCCAAGCCTCCTATTTCTATGCACAGTTTTCCTGGGTCCTCCAACTGCAACCTGTGTGATTCTCACCTCACACACAACACTGACCTTTGAAATAACTGTACAAACCTTAATGAAATAAATCCTCATCATGGATGAGATTCCTTTATAGGAAAAATATTCATCCAATTGATAGTACATTGTCCCTTCTCTGATCTCAACTGGGTCTCTGACAAAACTGACATGCATCAATTATCCATGAGTGAATACACAATTATCTGAAAATAATACTTGTCACATGCATACAAGCATCAACAAACTATATCTCTTTAATTTAACAACTTGTTAGATTAATCTAACTGAACTTGACTAAGTTAAACTAAGTCAACTGATTCTCTCAATATAGAACTCATCATTAATTCCTCAATCAGTGGAGCAAATCAAGGACACATTCCCCAATTAGTGGAGAAATAATTGCATGTTCTCACAAAGACTTCAAGTTTGCTTTTCTTTAACTAATTAACTCATGGAGAATTAATTAATTAATATTCCAAACCACTGGTAAGACCAAATTCGAATTTACTTCCTGTAGATAGACTATAGATTGCCATAAAAGGAATAGACCCAGAAATGTTATTTTTAGAATATGTTATTTTTAGCAGTTTCACCTCTCACCCAAGGTGGCCAAAATTCTCATTGGCCAAACTGCTATTTTTAGAATTGCTATTTTTAGCAGTTCTATTTTTAGCAATTTTTAAATTTACATTTCTTGTTGCACACTTTTCAACAACTATGACAAAATTCAAAACTTCTTCACCAAATATAATGATCTATTCATGCAACTCAAGGGTTGTGGAATTGACAAATCCAAGGAGGAAAGTCGCCAAGTTCTCTTTATTATGTCAAAGCTCGAACTAAGATACTTCGTCATTGTGTCTACATTTCATTCAATAAGGTTTGCAATAGGTAAATCCTACACTATGCCTTCTCTCAAAGAGTTCATGGAGTCCCTCACTTGTTGTGCATGATGGCAGCCACAATAGAAATCACAAATCTGATTCAAATCAAAAAAATCAATAGCAAAAAGACAAGGGAAAAGCGCATTCCCATCCAAAGAAGGAAGGGTACACCAAGCCCTTCAATGACTCCTCTGGCTCCAGAAAATGAGAAAGGGAAGAAAGGAGACAAATGCACCTATTGTCACCGAGGATTCGATGAAGAATCCTCTTGCATGAAGAAACAAATTGACCAAATGGCAGAAATCCTTCAGAAGCACAACCTTAGGGACCACATCCCTCAAGGCGCTAAGAAGAAAATTGAGGATCCGCCACACCGGAAAGGTAACAATTTTCATGCTTTAGTTGCAATTAACTCTTCCCCTGATGCATGGATTATAGATTCCGATGCATCACATCATATGGCTGTTGTAAAGGAAGTCTATTCCTCTTTGGATGCATGCAAAGGACCTCCCATCCTCATGGGATATCACTCACCTACTGAGGTCACCAAAAAAGGTCGAGTGGAACTTTTACACAAAAGCTTTGAAGATGTGCTTCATGTTCCAAAACTTTTGGTAAACCTTCTTTCAGTTTATTAGATCACTCATTCCAACACCGGAAAGAGACTAGATTTCACTCCAGATGTAGTGAACATATATGACCTACATAGCAACTCCAAAATTGCAACCGATGAGGTAAACAATGGAGCTAGAATGTATACATTTTTTTAGTTTATTGAATCTGAATCCTCCTTATTGCTTACACATGCTGATGATAGTAGTAGGCTTTAGCACGAGAGGTTTGGTCACTTAAATTACAAGTATATGCAGCAGCTAAGCAAGCATGAGATGGTGGAAGGCTTGCCAAATATCAGTTTCTCCAAAGGATTTTGTGAAGGGTGTGTCCTTGGCAAACATCCTAGAGAAAAGTTTGACACCGGAAAGACTCACAGAGCATCCTCTCCTCTAGATTTGGTCCATAGTGATCTCATGGGGCCTTTTCCTCATCCTCCATCAACAAAGTAAGGTATGTGCTTACATTTATTGATGATTTCTCACGGTATACTTGGGTGTATCTTCTAAGGGCCAAATCTGAAGTTTTTGCGCAATTTGAAGATTTCAAAGCACTAGTTGAGACACAGTCAGAGAAAAAGATCAAAGCCCTTCGTACAAACAATGGGGGCAAATATGTTAACACAACACTTCAAAACCATTGCCTTGAGTCTGGCATATAGTTGCAGCACACAGTTCCATTCACTCCGTAGCATAATGAGTTGCTAAGAGAAAGAACGGATCTCTCAAAGAGATGGCTTCCTGCATGTTGCATGCTAAGTCACTACCTCATAAGCTATGGGATGAAGCACTTAATTGTGCTAACTACATCTAGATCAGATATCCTAATAGATCTATCAAGGATCAGACCCCCTTTGAGGTTTGGAGCGGCACTAAACCAGAGGTCACCCACTTCTGTGTTTTTGACTCCCAAGCATGGGCCAGTATCCCCTTTGAAAAGAGGAAAGCTCTTGATCTATAGAGCATTGAGTGCATCTTTGTTGGATACTCTAATGGTGTGAAGATATACCGACTCCTGATTTCCTCTATGAACAAGCTCATCATTGAGCAAAGTGTCCAATTTGAGGAAATTCTCTCGCATGCACCTCAATTGCCGCATGCAGACACCTTTTATCTACCTCATGACTGAGATGATGACTCAGTACACTCAGATGCAAATACGGAGCCTGCAGATGCCGAGGTAGAGCATGCAGATGTAGAGACAGAGTCTTCAGATACAAATTCATTGCATGCATATGATGATCCACATCCAAGCCCAGATCGGGCTTCCAATAGTGAATCAACTTCCTTGTAATAAATCAGAGAAAAAGGAGCTTAAGTGAGATATATGCACAACACCGCCCAACTGCTAGAAATGGTCTTGTGGGGGATAATTTTGATCGGCGGAGGATTAGCTCAGATTTTATTGAGCCTCCTCTTGCCCTAACTTCCACTGAACCAATGTCATCCCGGCATTTTCATTTGGTTTAGTCTTCTAATCCACAGTCTTATGTTGAGGTTGTTGGGCATCCCTCTTGGGAGTTTGCCATGGAGGAGGAGTACAAATCCCTCCTCGAGAACCAGACTTAGGATCTGGTCCCCCTTCCTTCAGGAACGAAACTTGTCCAATGAAAATGGGTCTACAGGACCAAGAGTGCTGCAATTGGGCAAATCACCAGACATAAAGGCAGGCTAGTAGCCAAAGGCTTCCAACAAGTGCATGGCATTGATTATGATGAGACCTTTGCTCCAGTAGCAAAGATGGATTCCATATGCCTTGCACTTTCCATTGCAGTTGCCCAGGGGTGGGAAGTACATCAGATGGATGCGAAGAATGCCTTTCTTCACGGAGACCTATATGAGGAGATCTACATTGAACATCCACATGGTTTCATTTAGGATTCATCTTTGGTCTGCATACTCAAGAAGTCTCTCTACGGCCTTAAGCAAGCCCTAAGAGCTTGGTATGCGAAGATGTATTCTTTTCTCTTATCACAAAACTTCAAAAGATGTAAGTTTGATCTGAATGTTTACATGCTCATGACACATGACTCTCTTCTTATCTTAGTTTTGTATGTGGATGATCTCCTGATCACCGGCAGATCGGCTTCAACCATTGCTGCAGTCAAGAGGACCTTACATGATAGGTTCTTGATGACAAACATGGGTCCATTACACTTCTTTCTTGGTCTTGAGATCAGCGAGGATGCCATAGGCATCAAACTCTCTTAGGCTAAGTATGCACAGGATCTCCCCAAGAGATTTCACATGACTTACTGCAAGCCAGCACCGACACCTTTTCTGTCTAGGGTCCACCTTGAGGATGGAGGTGACACTCCATTAGTTGACAATACTCTCTACTGACAGCTAGTGGGGAGCTTACGGTACCTCACCCATTCCAGACTAGATCTCTCATATTCAGTAGTGGAAGGTTCCAAATACATGCAGGAGCCACATGAGCTACACTAGAAAGCTACCAAGCGCATCCTCTGATATGTGCAGGGCACCATCACCTTCAGGATTCACTATGCAGAAGGCACTGCATTGAATATCCTTAGCTTCACAGATTCTGATTTGGCAGGTGATAGCATTGATCGCAGTCCACCTCTGGATATTCACTCAATCTAAGGTCTGGCCCTATCTGCTGGTCAAGTAAGAAGTAGGCTGCTATTGCTCTCTCTTTAGCTAAAGCCGAGTACAGAGGAGTAGTCAACATCACCATTCAGACTCTGTGGCTACAACACTTCCTCACTGAGCTGGGCGTCCAGTTCCACCAGCCCACTGTCATCTGGTGTGACAACTAGAGCACTCTCAAATTTTGCAGGGATCCAATATAGTGGTAGCGAACGAAGCACATAGAGATCCATATGCACTACATCAGAGACTTAGTACATGATCATGTCATTGATTTACAGTTTTGTCCTTTAGAAGAATAGACTGCAGACATCTTCACCAAGACATTCACTGAGCAGAAGTTTCACTCTCTGCGTGATCATCTTGGAGTGAAGGACATAGTTCCTTAGCAACTGTCTTTTCTTCCTATTTTCTTTTGATTACATTTTATTTTGAGGTGGGGTTTTTCCCATGAGGTTTTCCCTCTTTCCTCAAGTTTAGTACAAGTTGCACTGTATTTTGGGTGACCTTTGGCCTTAGTTGCTAGGGCCCATTTTCTACTTTTCCCCATAGTGGTGTTCAAGGGGTGTGTTGGAGGTACTACACACCAAACCTTCATTACTAGCACATGCAGACACTTAGTTAGAGCATTCACTAACATGCAAGGCTTCAACATTGGAATCTTCACCAAATTGGTGCCTTTGATGGTCCATGCATGCATGGGACTACATGCAAGATCCTTTCTCCATGATTTACTCCCTGATTTGCTCCTCCTTTCACTCCGCAACTGGCTAGTTCTCTCTAAAACTTGTTGTAGGTGTCGAGTCCTCTCATTGATCACTACATCCAAGATCCTTTCTGCATGATTTAATCCTTGATTTGCTCCTTTCACTCCACAACTGGCTAGTTCTCTCTGGAACTTGTTGTAGGTGTCAAGTCCTCTCATTGATCAGCACTATGTCGGATTACCATGGGATATTCACCCAGTGATGCTATATTATGAGCATTGTAACCTATTTTTTGAATCAATAATTATTTTTGTTCTTTTGATTTTCTTTCAGTTTTTTTGCTCTACAAAGCTGTGTGTTCAACCTTTACTAGCTAGATTCATCTGTGCAGGTTTTCTAACACATTTACATGGTATCAGAGCCCACAAGTTGCTAGATAAAATGCGCACTAGTACTTTATTTTGCAGGTATTACAGTTTGGAGATTGAATATCGACAGAAAAATGGAGTTTCCCAAAGTATCAATCCTAACATTGTACAACTATAATGAATGGAAGGACCAAACGGATCGATACCTTTGTTAGAAAGGGTTGTATGGGATTACCATGGCTACAAAAGTGGAACCCACTTCAGCCATAGAGAAATCCAAGTACCACAACTACATGGATGAGGCCCACAAATCCATATGCATGTGCATCTCCCCAGAGTTGGAGTTTCATCTATCTGCCTACAGTACTCCCAATGAGATTTGGAAAAAGATTGAAGAACTCTATGAGAAACAGGATGAGATGAAAGGACATATGCTTGAAGTGGAGCTACTCTCATTGGATCCATGGAACTATGACATAATTCAAGATTTCTTCACCAAATATAATGATCTATTGCTGCAACTCAAGGGTTGTGGAATTGACAAATCCAAGGAGGAAAGTCACCAAGTTCTCTCTATCATGTTAAAGCTCAGACCAGAATACTCCATCTTTGTGTCTACATTTCATTCAATAAGGCTTGCAACAGGTAAATCCTACACTATTCCTTCTCTCAAAGACTTCATGGAGTCCCTTACTTTTGAGAAAGATAAACTCATTGGCATGGGGAAAATCAAACCTCCAAAAGCACATGCACTTGTTGTGCATGATGACAGTGACAAAAAAAATCACAATCTGATTCAAATTAGAGAAATCAGCAGCAAAAAGGCAAGGTAAAAGTGCATTCCCATCCAAAGAAGGAAGGGTACACCAAGCCCTTTAATTACTCCTCAAGCTCCAGAAATGAGAAAGGGAAGAAAGGAGACAAATGCACCTACTACCACTGAGGATTCCATCCAGAATCCTCTTGCATGAAGAAACAAATTGACCAAATGGTAGAAATCCTTCAGAAACACAACCTTGGTGACCACATCCATCAAGGTGCTAAGAAGAAAACTAAGGATCCACCACACAGGAAAGGTAACAATTTTCATGTTTTAGTTGCAATTGTCGCTTCCCCTGATGCATGGATTATAGATTCTGGTGCATCACATCATATGGTTGCTGCAAATGAGGTATATTCCTCTTTGGATGCATGCAAAGGACCTCCCATCCTCATGGGAGATGACTCAATTATTGAGGTCACCAAAAAAGCTAGAGTGGAACTTTTACACGAAAGCTTTGAATATGTGCTTCATGTTCCAAAACTTTTGGTAAACCTACTTTCAGTTTATTAGATCACTCATTCTGGCACCGGAAAGAGAGTGGAATTCACTCTAGATGCGGTGAACATATATGACCTACATAGCAGCTCCAAAATTGCAACTGGTGAGGTAAATAATGGAGTTAGACTGTATACATTTTCTGAATTTATTGAATCTAAATCTTCCTTATTACTTACAAATGCTAATGATAGTAGTAGGCTTTAGCACAAGAGGTTTGGTCACTTAAATTACAAGTATATGCAGCAGCTAAGCAAGCATGAGATGGTGGAAGGCTTGCCAAATATCGATTTCTCCAAAGGAGTTTGTGAAGGTTGTGTCCTTAGCAGACATCCTAGAGAAAAGTTTGACACCTGCAAGACTCACAGAGCATCCTCTCCTCTAGATATGATCCATAGTGATCTCATGGGGCCTTTTCCTTCGTCCTTCCATAAAAAAAGCAAGGCATGTTCTTACATTTATTGATGATTTCTCATGGTATACTTGGGTGTATCTTCTCAGGGCCAAATCTGAAGTTTTTGCGCACTTTGAAGATTTCAAAGCACTAGTTGAGACACAGTCAGAGAGAAAGATCAAAGCCCTCTGTACGGAAAATGGGGTGGAATATGTTAACACAACACTTTAGAACCTTTGCCTTGAGTCTAGCATATAGTTGCAACACACAGTTCCATTCACTCTGCAGCAGAACGAATTTGCTGAGAGAAAGAACCGATCTCTCAAAGAGATGTCTTCCTGCATGTTGCATGCTAAGTCACTACCTCATAAGCTATGGGTTGAAGCACTTAATTGTGCTAACTACATCCAGAACAGGTCTCCTCATAGATATTTCAAGGATCATACCCCCTTTGATGCTTGGAGCGGCACTAAACCGGAGGTCATCCACTTTCGTGTTTTCAGATCCCGAGCATGGGCCAGGATCCCCTCTGGAAAGAGGAAAGCTCTTGATCCACAGAGCATTGAGTGCATCTTTGTCAGATACCCTAATGGTGTGAAGGGATACTGACTCCTGATTTCCTCTATGGACAATCTCATCATTGAGAGAAGTGTCCAATTTGAGGAAAGTCTCTCGCATGCACCTCAATTTCCGCATGCAGATACCTTTTATCTACCTCATGACCGAAATGATGTCTCAGTACACCCAGATGTAGATACAGAGCATGCATATGCTAAGGTAGAGCATGCACATGCAAAGATAGAGTCTTCAGATACAAATCCAGTGCATGCATATGATGATCCACATCCAAGCTCGGATTGGGCTTCCAGTAGTGAATCAACTTCCCCTATCATAAATCAGAGAATAAGGAGCTTAAGTGAGATATATGCACAAGACCACCCAACTACTAGAAATGGTCTTGTGGGGGATAATTCTGATCCACAAAGGACAAGCTCAAAGTTTATTGAGCCTCCTCTTGCCCTCACTGCCAGTGAACCAATGCCATCCCAGCATTGTCATTTGGTTTAGTCTTCTGATCCGCAGTCTTATGTTGAGGCTGTTGGACATCCCTCTTGGGACTTCGCCATGGAGGAGGATTACAACTCGCTCCTCGAGAGCCAGACCTAGGATATGGTCCCCCTTCCTTTAGGAAGGAAACTTGTCTGATGAAAATGGGTATACATGACCAAGAGTGTTGTAGATGGGAAAATGCCCAGACATAAAGCGATGCTAGTACCCAAAGGCTTCCAGCAAGTGCATGGCATTGATTATGCTGAGACCATTGTTCCAGTAGAAAAGATGGATTCCATACACCTTGCACCTGCCATTGCGGCTGGGCAGGGGTGGGAAGTACATCAGATGGATGTAAAGAATCCCTTTCTTCACGGAAACCTATCTAAGGAGATCTACATGGAGTAGCCACATGGTTTCATTCAAGATTCATCTTTGGTCTGCAAACTGAATAAGTCTCTCTACGGCCTTAAGCAGGCCCCGAGAGCTTGGTATGCGAAGATGGATTCTTTCCTGTTATCACAAAACTTCGACAGATGTAAGTCTGATCTGAATGTTTACATGCTCAGGACAATGACTCTCTTCTTATCTTAGTTTTGTATGTGGATGATCTCATGATCACCAGCAGCTCGACTTCATCCATTTCTATAGTCAAGAGGACTTTGCATGATAGGTTCTTGATGATGAACATGGGTCCATTATACTTCTTTCTTGGTCTTGAGATCAGATAGGATGCCACAGGCATCAAACTCTCTCAGGCTATGTATGCACGGGATCTCCTCGAGAGATTTCACATGATTAACTGCAACCCAGCACCGACTCATTTTCTGTTTTGGGTCCGCCTTGAGGATGGAGGTGACACTCCATTAGTTGATAGTACTCTCTACCGACAGCTAGTGGGGAGCTTACTGTACCTCACCCACTCCAGACCAGATATCTCATATGTAGTAGGGGCAGTTTCTAGATACATGAAGAAGCTACATGAGCTACACTAGAAAGCTACTAAGCTCATCCACCGATATCTGTAGGACACCATCACCTTCAAGATTCACTATGCAGCAGGCACTGCATTGAATATCCTTGGCTTCACAGATTATGATTGGTTGGGCGAGAGCATTGATCACAAGTCCAACTCTGGATGTTCACTCAGTCTAGGGTCTGGCCCTATCTCTTTGTCGAGTAAGAAGTAGGTTGCTATTGCTCACTCTTGAGCTGAGGCCGAATACAAAGGAGTAGTCAACATCCCAATTCAGGCTCTGTGGCTACAACACTTCCTGAGTTGGGAATCCAATTCCACCAGCCCACTGTCATCTAGTGTGATGACCAAAGCACTCTCAAATTTTGCAAGGATCCAGTACATCGACAGCGGAAGAAGCACATAGAGAACCATATGCACTACATCGGAGACTTAGTGCATGATCGGGTCATTGATTTTTAGTTCTGTCCATCAGCAGAACAGACTGCAAACATATTCACTAAGCAAAAGTTTCACTCTCTGCGTGATCATCTTGGAGTGAAGGACACAGTTGCTTGGCAACTATCTTTTCTTCCTCTTTTATTTTGATTACATTGTATTTTTTTTTTTTGGGGGGGGGGTGGGGTTTCCCACAAGGTTTTCCCTCTTTCCTCAATTTTAGTACAAGTTACATTGTATTTTGGGTGACCTTTGGCCTTATTTTCCAGGGTATATTTTCTATTTTTCCCCATAGTGGTGTTCAAGGGGGATGTTGGAGGTACTACACACCTAAGACCTTCAATACTGGCACATGCGGACACTTAGTTAGAGAATTCACTAACATGCAAGGGTTCAACATTGTAATCTTCACCATATTGGCGCCTTTGATTGTCCATGCATGCATGGGACTACATGCAAGATCCTTTCTACATGATTTACTCCCTGATTTTTTCCTCCTTTCACTCTGCAACTGGCTAGTTCTCTCTGGAACTTGTTTTAGGTGTCGAGTCCTCTCATTGATCACTACATGCAAGATCCTTTCTGCATGATTTACTCCCTTATTTTCTCCTCCTTTCACTCCGCAACTGGCTAGTTCTCTCTGGAACTTGTTGTACGTCTCAATTCCTCTCATTGATCACCACTATGGTGCATTACCTTGGGATATTCACCCAATGATGCTATATCATGAGCATTGTAACCTATTTTCTGAATCAATAATTCTTTTTGTTCTTTCGACTTTCTTTAAGTGTTTTTTCTCTGCAAAGCTATGTGTTCAACCTTTACTAGCTAAACTCATATGTGCAGGTTTCCTAACACATTTACATGGTATCAAAGCCCACAGGTTGCTAGATAAAAGGTGCACCAGTGCTTTATTTTGCAGGTATTACAGCTTGGAGATCGGATCAACAGAAAAATGGAGTTTCCCAAGGCATCAACCCTAACACCGTACAACTGTCATGAATGGGAGGACCAAATGGCTCAATACTTTTGTTAGAAAGGGTTATATAGGATTACCATGGCTGCAGAAGTGGAACCCACTTCAGCCATAGAGAAATCCAAGTACCTCAACCACATGGATGAGGCCCACGGATCCATATGCATGTGCATCTCACAAGAGTTACAATTTCATCTATATGTCTGCAGTACTCCAAATGAGATTTGGAAAAAGGTTGAAAAACTCTACAGGAAACAGGATGAGATGAAAGGACATCTGCTCGAAGTGGAGCTACTATCATTGGATCCACGGAACTATGACGGAATTCAAGACTTCTTCACCAAATATAATGATCTATTGTAGCAACTCAAGGGTTGTGGAATTGACAAATCCAAGGAGGAAAGTCACCAAGTTCTCTCTATTATGTAAAAGGTCAGACCATAATACTTCGTCTTTGTGTCTACATTTCATTCAGTGAGGCTCGCAACAAGTGAATCTCACACTATGCCTTCTCTCAAAGAGTTCATGGAGTCCCTCACTTTTGAGAAAGATAAACTCATTAGCGTGGGGAAAAGTAAACCTCCAAAAGTGCATGCACATGATGTGCATGATGGTAGCCACAATAAAATCATAAATCTTATTCAAATTAGAAAAATCAGCAGCAAAAAGACAAGGGAAAAGTGCACTCCCATCCAAAGAATTAAGGGTACACCAGGCCCTTCAATGACTCCTCCAACTCCAAAAATGAGAAAGGAAAGAAAGGAGACAAATGCAGCTACTGTCACCAAGGATTCCATCCAGAATCCTCTTGCATGAAGAAACAAATTGACCAAATGGTAGAAATCCTTCAGAAGCATAACCTTGTGGACCACATCCCTCAGGGCTATAGAAATTTCACCTGTAGAACAAACCGGTATATGCAATGTCCTAAAGCATAATACTTGTTCTACTTCTTAAAAACATTAAGCGGAAGCATAATCGAATTCATGGGAAACATCAAGTAGAAACATGCATAACTGATCAAGAGAAATAACCACACATAACACAAGATATATCCAGGGAAAAGCACCACCATAAAACCCCAACCATGTATTATCAATCAAGTGGAAATTCTCTTCACAATACAAAAAGAATTAGCTCAATAGCTATCCTACTCTTTCTGTACTCTGATGATCTTCAATCAGAAGATGAAAATCATGGACTACCTAGGCCTTATTATATAGGCTGAAAATTGGCCTAATCATACCTATTGTCACCTCAAGTCCACCTACGTAGTCATAGAAGAAAATAGATTTCTTCCTCATGCAAGGAATACTTACTAGAAATATCCTAGCATCTGATAGTACATTGTCCCACATCTGATCTTAGCTAGGTCTCTGACAGAACTGACATGCAACAGTTATCCATGAGTGAATCCTCAATTATCTAAAATAATAGTTGTCACATGCATGCAAGCATTAACAAACTATATTTTATTATTTTAACAACTTCTTAATAATCTAACTGGACTTGACTAGTTAGAACTAAGTCAACCGATTCTCTCATTATAGAACTCATACTTATTCCCTCAATCAGTGGAGGAAATTAAGGATAAATTCCTCAATCAGTGGGACAACTCATGTGCATGCTCACAAAGACTTCAAATTCAAATTTCCTTAACTAATTAACTCAACTGAATTAATTAGTTAATATTTCCAACTACTGTTAAGACCAAGATTAATTTTACTTCCTATAGATAGACTAGGGACTACTATAAATAGGAAGGGACCCAGAAAAGCTATTTTTAGAACTTTCTATTTTTAGCAGTTTCACCTCTCACCCAATGTGGCCAATGACCTCACTGGCCAAACTGCTATTTTTAGCACATTCTAAATTTAACATTTCTTGCTGCACATTTTTCAACACTCCCTCTCAACAAGAAAGGCTTTCTCTCGAACCCGATCCTGTAACTCTGGAATGTTCTGCATGCAGCACATCTACCCGGTCCACTTGCTCCAACAACACTTGGAACAAAAACACTCCCAACTGACCACTCTATTGGGCTAGGAACATACTCTGATGCTGAAGCTCTACCTGCTGCTGATAAGTGCTCCCTCTCTGACATCTGCGCTACTGCAAGATCTTCATGCATCTCGCACCATTACACACTTCTCTGTGCCACCTAGCACTGTGCAAAACACTTGTGCCTCTCGCATTGCTACAGCCTGCATGCTATGCGCTGTCCTGGGATTCCCCGCACT
>APFE031433637.1:940-12861 GCA_000404065.3 Pinus taeda
TTTGCTCTTTTTTCTTCCAATTGTTGTGGTGTCAACCTTATAGGTTGTGGAAGACTAGGGGCAACAACACTTCCGTCTTTATAGTTGTGAGTGGTAAGCTTCCTGGTTGCCATAATTTTGCTTTCCATTTTTCTTGCTAACCTGAATGCCTTCTCTAATGAATCAGGTTCCCAAAGGCGAACATCATGTTGGATATTATCCTTTAAAGACCCTATGAACACATCAATCCTATGCTCCTCTGGAATATCTTTTACCCTTATGTTCAATTTTTGGAACTCCTCAATGTGCTCCATTATTGAACCCTTTTGTTTGAGACTTATCAATTGGCTAAAAAAAGTGTTGCTTTTTGTATCCTCATAATGTGCCATCAATTCTTCCGTAAAAATTGCCCAAGTGATAAGTTGTTTACGAGAGCAAAGCCATTGATACCATACAAACTGATTTGGTTCCAAATATAAAGTTGCCATACGTACCTTTTGTGTGTTTTGCACATTATTGAGATCGACAAATTGCTCCATCTGTAATATCCATGTTGTGGGATCCTTGCCATCAAACTTCCTCATATCGATTTTTGGAATATGGTGGGTCTTCAATCCCACATTAGAGTCTATGAAATCATGATTAAAATTTCTTTTGTTCGCATCATGAGTTTCCTTTACAACCTTTTCAGCATTAGTAAGTATTTCTTGTAAAAAATTTGTCAAATTTGTCTTCAAATCTGCCATGTCTGTCTTCAAATTTGTCTTCAAATCTGCCATGTCTCTCTTCAAATTTTCTTCAAATCTATATTAAAATCATCCATCTTAGCTTCCATTCCCTTTATCTTAGATTCCACACCATTTATCTTAGATTCTGTTAGCTTTTGTGAGCATGACATTTGTTGCACTTGTTTTTGTAATTTTGATATATCATGTAGCATTTCTTCCTCTTCTTCATGAGTCATGTTAGGGCTTTCAGGTTGCTTACTAGGTGTTTGCATTTTATTTCCTCGGGGCATCCATTACCGATAATAATGCTCTCCAATGCCCTTTGAATTCCTTCAAAATAAGTTTTCAAACCAATCTTAAGCAAAAATTTAAAAGAATCTACACACCTTTTTTCACTTTGTAGGAGCTCGATATTGCCTCTGATGTATCTCTGTACTTTCAAATCATCCAGTTCTGAAGTTTTCACCTGCAGTCGCCCTCTGTGTCCTCTTTCCAATGCCGCCAATCTAATCCAAATTGGACTCTCCAAGGAAGAGTTATGCAAAATCTCCCACAGTGACCTGATTATAGACTAGTTCAGTAGAGCGAACTTGTGCGACATGCCGCGAGTCACTGTTTCGACCTTTGGCTCTAAAAAATATATACAGGAAACTATAGTCCGTCCTCTTTCGATACCTTCTTACGAAATTTCAATTATATGCTCAGAGAGAAATTTATGATGATTTTCCCCAGGTCACCTGTTTGGAATAAAATTCAGGAGTCTACAAGAAGACCAACTTCCTCAGATCATATCTCCGTAAATATAGCGCAAACAGCTCTAAAATTTGGACCCAAGATTCAACACTATTTCTTCTTAAATGGGTTGTTTTTTTAGCTTCTGAAACGTCACAGAAAAAGTTATAGTGAAAATTCCACGATGACCTATTTGGAACAGTGAAACCCTAGAATCCAAAGCTCTGATACCAAATGTTATGAAACCAGCTCAAGAAAAGATAGAAAAGATAGATCAACGCCTTATAATTCAGCATCTTCGTGGGGGCAACCTCCTTTACATTACATAAATGAAAAATTCTTGGATGATTCAAATGACAAAACCTCATTTCTATATATAGGAGTCTAAGGAGTCACAATATAACCTAGCTGACCTAACAATAATAATATAAAGCCACAAAAATAACAATGGAGGGATTCTATGGGGCACATTAATAATAATATGGGGATAATAGGGGCACAACAATATTAATAAGGGATGCAACTACAATATTAATGGGGTAATCACTAGTATTATAGGGACCCAACAAACATAGTGATCACTTAGGTTTATTTCTTGCAATGTGCTTTGAATTGACTCAACAGTGTGAATTGCCTTTTGTGCGTCAACATAATGAAGTCTAATCACATGGATCTTCCAATTGAATAAGACTTAATATTTAAAACTACAAACAATTAAAATCCAAATCTTTGAAGAAGTTTGTTGTCAAAATCATTAAAATTCTCTAGATGGTTATGAGGATCTATAAGTGTTCTCGAACCATGATTATATTGAGTTCCTTAGTTGTCAATTTATTTTCGTAGAATAGCATTTATTTTTAATGTCATTTTTTATTAGATAGATTAGAATCCAAATCCTAGCATATATTTTGCATTACTCTTCATAAGCTTACAAACCCATATTGATAAATCAAATTTGATGAAATTCTAGTGCAATTGAATTGTCCGACATTTTTGGCATCGTTGTTGGGGAAGTGTATATAGGATTTATCTTTTAATTCAAGCTGCTTTAGATTACACAAATTTGGGAAAGGAAAAATGATAAGATGAGAGGTAAGAACCTACTCATCACTGTAGTGAGGTTTCTCCTAAACCTTGCTTGTTGCATTTCAATTAGTTGCATAAGTAAGCATGGTAAATATAATAAATGTATAGAGAGAGATTCAAGAGGTTAATTCATTAGAGATATAACCACTTTTAGCATGATCAACTACTATCCCCACTAGTTCACGTGGTGCAATAAGAATCACATCACTATCCACATCACATACCCCCATTGTTACAAGTAGAAGAAGGTATCCTTTAGTATGAAGATTTGAAATTGGAGCTAGAGAAGAACCAACATATTTAACATAAGTAGTTATCTTTTTCTCTCATTCAACAAGATAACAACTTGTTGCACAAGGGTTTGAGACGCCTACTGAAGAAGAAGAAGAAGGAAGCTTCTTTGGAGAACCCATAATTTTACGAACCAATTGAGGAAAATTTGATAGAAGCATCATACTCTCTCAGTTCTAAAGAATCAATGGTTGAATAAGGAGGAGAAATAACACCTACTAATGGAACTAGAAATGAAAGAATATTAGGTAGAGGGGGAGGTGATATAAGACCTCCACCGGGAGGAGAAATAGGAGGAGATGGAGACGATGATAATGAAGAAGATGCATATGGTTTTCCTATTCAAGATATAGATACTAATGTCAACATGAAAAATATTTCTCCAACAATACTTCCAAATTTTCATGGTATGTGAACTTAGGATCCAAAAATTTATCTTTTTGAATTTAAAGTGCATTGTAAAAGTTATGATTTTTTTCAAGATGCTCAAGAATTAAAGTTATTTCTAGCTACATTAAAACATGGAGCTTTAAAATGGTTAGCGATATTAGTAATGAATTATGTAAGCTCATGTGATTCAATGAGACAACCTTGTCTAGAAAAATATAATTTGATTTTTATATTCAACATGATCTTAAGGGAAAAAAATAAATTAAATGAGTCAAAAATATAATGAAAATATTGAATATTTTGTAGAAAGATTTGTCTATAATGTTAAAAGGTCATAGGAACATAAATTAGGATTTGACACAATAAAAACATTTTCACTTAGAGGAATTAGATATGAGTGAATTGATCTGTCAAATTTGATGGGTAAAGGAGATTCAACCCAACTCATTTTGGAAGAAATTTGTGCATTATGCAAGCATATATCACGAGGAAGAGAAAAATATGGTAAAGGTCCTTGAGACCCAAGCATGTATAGAGTAAGTAAATATGCATCTAGTATAGTAACTAGAGTTGAACTTGGTCATTTGTTAGAACAATTTAAAACTAATATTCTTGGAAATTTAAGTGAACAAAGTGAAATGATAAGGTTCAAAGTAAACAAAAGGCTGAAAATGTTGCATTATCTATTTTTTTCCTAGATATAGAAAAAAATATACTTTGAAGGGATGTCCCTTTGATAATGTTGAAATATATGTTATTTGTGCAGAAAAACATACAACAAAGGATTTTCCATCTCTACTAGGAATGAAAGTGGTTTATCAAGAGGATAATGGACTAAAGGAAGCCTTGAAACAACTTTTCTTTGTAATACCAAGAAGACCTTGGCATCCTCGACAAGCAAGTACTATGCAAGATCCTACTCAAGAATTTCATGCTTATCAACAATATCTTCAAAACAATTAGAATACAACACTAGGCTTGGTAATCATGGCCACCTCAAGTTCAAAATAAACCTTGGAAATAGGGTTGAAAAGGAGCATATGGGGGAAATGATCCTCAATATCTGCAATATGAACCCCAACAATCATATCAACCTCCTCCACTGCAACCACATTTAACTTTCAGTCAACCTCTCCTCCACCCAGTTGCCTATACAACTATTGTCAAATCCAAATAACAAAGTAACTCAACCCACTTACAATGTTGAGATACAAATTTTTTAAACATATATGATTGCCCCTCTTGATATAAATGACATTATATTAAATCAGGAAGGGTATTGCAAAAATATTCCCCTATAATCATCAAAGAACAAAAAAAAAGAAAAAATTCCTAATAAAATAGATGATACAGTAATAAGACAACCTTCCCCTATTCCTCCACTAGATCAACCTTGAACATTTTCTCAAGATCCCCCTTTTTCAAAGAGTTTAAAAATAGATGAGAATGGTGAAAGTAAATTAATACCACCAGACTATGATATGTTGGATGAGCTAAGGAATGTTTGTATTAGAATTTATTTATTGCAAGAATAAAAGATATTCCTATATATGAAAAAATAAATTTGAATTATGAGTAGAAAACGTGGAAGAAAAAACAAAAGAGTCTCATAAAGTACATTTCATTGGGAAGCTAGTAGATATACTAATGGGAAGAACTTACATAGAAAAATATTTAGATCTCAGAAATTGCATTGTGAAAATTCATATCAATAATATTGCAATTTCAAATACATTGATTGATGTATGACTAGTTATACATGTACTGACCAAGAGTATTATGGATTAATTACAATCAAGCAATCTTCGATACACACCAACTGTGTTATAATTAACAAATAGATCCACTACAAAATCATAAGGTGTACTAGAACATATTCTTGTGTCTTTGGACTCTTAGGAATACCCAATTAATTTTATGGTTCTTACACCCTAAAACAATATGGGAGGACATCCATTAATATTAGGAAGGCCTTGGTTAACCACAACCAATACACTATTAGCTGTAGATTTGGTCATATGTCAATTTTTAATGGCAATGCAATAAATAAGTTTACACTTTATCCTTCTCCCAAAGAAATTACCGATTAGAAGATAATGAATGGATTGATTGTAAAAATGGTCATGAAGTAATACACCATGTTCTAACAATTTCACTAGCAATGTCTTTCAAACAATATGATTAAGAAAATCAAATAATATAATTTATAAATATTTACAATTTTCGAACTATCTTGATGAACAAACAAAAACTTATCATGTGAATATGTTAGATAAATATTTTTAATAAAATTATAAAATAGAATACTTCTCATTATATAATTCCATGATATCATTAAATTCTATGGAAATTTTTGGTAGTATTCGAATATAAATTAATCTTGGTAAAAATCTAAATACTAATCTTAACTTGGAAGAATCTCAAAAGAATCAATTAGTAAAGATGTTACAGAAACATAACTCATTTTTTGCATGAGAATATACAGATATCAGAGGTATCAACCCTAATACTTGTATGCATCATATATATATATATACAGAAAAACGCCAAACCAATTAGGCAACCTCAAAAAAGGATGAACCCTAATTTGAGGGAAATTGTAAAGGAATAATTGCAAAAATTGTTAAATGTAAACTTAATTTATCCAATTTATGATAGCTAGTGAGTTTAACCATTAGTAATTGTACCAAGGAAAAATGGTAAGTGGCAAGTTAAAGCATGGAGCTAGGTTACACTTTTTGGTGTAAGAGGGCATGTTTGGGTGGAAAAATCAATGGTTCGATCGAGCCGTTTAAGCTCTCGATCGAGCATTAAGGCTCAATTGAGCCCTTTTTTATATATACCACTTCTGAGGTCTGCGCACGCTATTTGCACAAATTGTGGGAGCTCGATCGAGAGTTTAAGAGTAGCTAAATCGAGGTTATTGGAACTCGAATAAGTAATGGAGCATTCAAATCAATATCGCTGACCACCATGCTAACATCGCAGAGGCTCACACGAAGGTATTTACTCTATCCTTTATCTTTTTTTTTGCAAAATGTAACAAATAATTAATTAAAAAAAACTATGTACAAAAACTATGAAAACCAATTAATCAAAAATAAATACATAAAAAACCATACAAAAACTATGAAAACCACAAAAGAACTCTTGAAAAAAGCTTAGAAAATCACAAAATCAACCAAGAAAACCATCAAAAAAACCCTTCAAAACAACTTAGAAAACCACAAAAATAATGTAGAAAACTAGAAACCCTTCAAAATAACCTACAAAACACTTTGAAACCACACAAAAAAAATATAATTTAGGTTTTAAATTTGTTTCTTACTTGCAATGTTTTGTTCATTAAATGCATAGTTTTTTATTTTGAATGGTAGTTTAAACATTTTCTAATTATTTTAGGTTTTAAATTTTTTCTTTAGGAATTTTGTGAAATAAATTTTCAATATATTTTTTTTAAATGCATTTTAAATTTCTAGCAAATTTGACCAAAAATATACCCCAAAAAAACTTCAAAACACAAAATAATAAAACTATAACCAATAATTAAGTAAATTAGGACCTTGAGACTGACATGATGAATATGATTGCCCATAATAAACTTCTACTATACGAATAAATTTTTTACTTTGTTTTTATTTTAAATTTAAATTAATTATATTTTAAATTATTTTTAAAATAAAATAATTTAGTTTTAAAATAAATGTTATTTTTAAAGTAAAAATCTAAAAAAAGAAATTTGTTATATATATCAACGCGGCAGCACACACAAAGGACACATATATAACAAACATAGTCCTATAACTATTTAACATAATATAATTTGTCATTTAATAGTTAAACATTACTATAACTAAATAGTTCATAAAATAAATATATATATATATATATATATATATATATATAATATAGATATTATATAAATATAAATAGATATATATATATATATATACATATATAATAAAGTGAACATTGCATTGGCATAACTATAAGAATATAACTTAACATTTAGCATAGTTATATAATTATGCTATGCTAAATGTTATAGTTATATTATGTTATAGTTATGCACAATGCACATGTTACACTTATATATATATATATATATATATAAGTTCATGTTTCAACAATGTATCATTGATAGATATATTAAACCTATCATGGAAAATGCATTTGGTCTAGTAAATAAAAGCATTTAGACTCAAGCTTCTAATTTGTACTATATTGTTTCATTATGTAGTGTGTTGTACAAGAAACATTGTCTTCATGTGCTTGCACCTAGTACATGTCATATGTCAAAGTCAAACATTAAGCGCGTAAAGTCTATTGTAGTATTTGGTTTAAATGAAATTTTATTAGTTCTGTAAATAGGTTTATTTCTAATTTTTACATATATATTTTCATATTTGTGCGCTATGATCACATCTTTCAATTGATTTGATCACTTATTTCAATTGTGTTTACATGGAATTCAAAGTACTTTTGTTGATAAATTATCAAAAAATGGACTCTAAAGTTTAGGACTTCAGGCTAGATTATTATGCTTGAATTTAGAAATGGTTTTTTTGTCAAAAAAATCACTGGATTAGTTTATATGTACTATATGTAATATGCTTAGGCATCCCATATACGTGCCCCAACTGCAGGCCATCGTAGTGTGAGAGGTTCTGTTATACGTGGTCAGGCTTGTGATAGATCATGTAGCCCACCCATAGTTCATCTTCCCATTGTAGAGCCTACCTCTGATGCCAATCAGAGTGTAAGAGGCAATGTTTTCGTCTTTGTTCATGACCATGCTACATCTAATGGACCTTCTTCGCCCATTTCAGGTACACCTCCTGCATTTTTAAATCCTCTTTAAACTTTATGTGTTTATGTCTTCAAAATTTCTTTAATTTTTAGATTGTCTTCAACTGATGTGCTTGAATTTAATGTATATGTTATTATGCTTCTAGTTTGTTAATTATATGTATGTTAAATTATGTTTATGATTTATAGGTCCTCAATAGGTCAAAGCTAATGATCAGAGTGCAACATCGATCCCTCTGTGGGATGATGCTACAACTCATATCACATTAGAGGATGTTATGACACATCATACACAGATCACGTCAGAGATACATAATATCCCTGCCAATTCACCGACTCGTCTTGCATTGTCTTTGATGTTGAATAGCATGACTAGGTTGATCGATAAATACTAGAGGTTTGGCCCACATTCCACATATTACAGTTCATACATAGGGTCAGGAGGCATGAGGTTAGAGGCCCAAATTCTTGGAATGTGGTGAAAGAGGCCACCAAGTACATTGATGTTCGGGGGGAGTTGTTCGACATCCCTTTGAATCTCCCTGCTAGACATAGAGGTTCAATCCCATTGAAATATTTTAGTAATGTTCATGCATCCCTTTTCGTGTATGAGAGATTCATTAGAGCTTAGGGAAATTTCCCCAACCATGACCTGGTCAACATTTATTTTGCAAAACATTTATATGCAAAGTTTGTGTTACATATGAGGTCAGATTCCACTAATACTGGATCACATTTTTATGGTACTAGCATTGGAAATACCTATGAGTGAGAGGGGGCTCGTAGGGACCCTAGGCATGTACAACCATCTCCAAGACTCTTTCCACTACCGTCTCAGAGCTTGGTATTACCTAGAGAGCTAGAGGAGTTTTTATAGCTCAGTGGGGAGATGCGAAAGACTATTGCAGACAACATGCGGGCGCCATTAGCTAGTGAACATGTTCCATTACATGGAGAGATTAGAAGACCACCAACACTACCTCATGACCCACCAATGCACTTATATGATGATGAATTTCTCGCGAGTTTACCCTTTGATCATCTTTCGACACATACATGTATGGATCGTGATGCCATTCATGAGACTTGAAGGGTGCATGGCCTGCGTGATACATACCAGGTACATATATATATATCTATATATTATTATATATATAATATTATATATATTAATAAATATATATATATAATAATATATATATATATATATATATATATTATACTATATATATATATATATATCTATATATATATATATATATATATGAAAATCTAAATCTTATGGTCCAAGTTATGCATAATTATTTATACTAAAATTTCTAGTTCATATTAGATTGCATTTATATTAATAACTTCATGATAACATGTAGACACATCCTAGCTACATGGATGATCTTATGAGGTCATCCGATGAGGAATTTTATCAACCAAGGCATCCTCAACAAAAGCATGTTTCCATTGATTCTCCTCCACCTCCACCTCCACCCATATAATATGATCACTAATGTGGAGAAGAGTCAATATGTACAACCATATGGACCAACAACTGAGGTAAAAAATTTTATTCCTAAGATTTAAACATTTTATTTTCTTAAGTTATATAAATATGCTAATTGATTTGTAGACTAATTATAATTTGTCCTTGCCGTTGTGTACACAGGCCCATATGCAGAGTGTCATTAATGTCATTGTTATGTGGAGAAATGAGTGGGATGTTAGGTTTAGAGGCACTAATGATCAAGGTCCATTGATGCAGGCCTTAATCATTGAGCCACGGGTAGGGGAGCGTGAATCCCAAATTCATGAAAAGACCCCCATCCTATCAGAATTGCATTTGGACTCGACTGAGGTTAGTAGTTTCATGTATATATGTAATTTAAAATGTGGTTCAATATAATTTATTTCCAAATTGTTTATTTTGTACAAATAATGATGTAATTAGTTTGAATTTGAATGTGTAATATTGCAATACCAGCTTATGGACACTTACCTTAGGCAAAAGAATTCACATGGGAATTCTGGTGGTACTAAGAGGGTCATAATCTGTATATTTTCATAATTAATTCATATGGCAGATTCACATGTGTGATACAAACTTTGTATGTTTTCATACATGGATAGTTTTGTTAGAAAATTAGAAAGGTAGTAAATATTTTCTTGATCTTGATAATTACTTGTGATGTTACTTTCTAGTACAATTCTTTATATCTTCTTTCTTTAGTTCATCATGTAATTACACAAAGCAGCAGCACATAAAACAATGAACACAAGGTGTAGGCACATGCTAGGGAAAAACCCCCCTCGAGGGGAAAACCCAGTCAAAGTAATTCTTCCTTTCAATAGTATTCTTTGAGACTATTCACCCTAGACCTTGACCAGACCTTCCCTCCACACCAAGTCGGCCTCTAGAAGATTGAACTCTTTCCATTAACTTCGACTATGTAGCAACTTGCAACAACTCATGGCTTCTAGCAGTAGTCCAACTTGGGAGAATTTTTTATCCCAATCCGTAACACAAAACAGAGAGAGACCACCACCAAAATTTTGATTTTCCTTGACTCCTTAGACTCCCCCAAAATTGCATTCACTTCGGCTTCCCGACAGTAGACTTTTCGAGCCTCCTACTTCGCACTTTTGTCCGGCAAACAAATGTTTGCACTTCTACCCAAAAGAGAGAGAATGAAAAGTGATGCCACAAATGAATTCGAATTACTTCCTTTTATAGGCTCCTTGTGCGGTCAAATGGGTCCTTAGCCCAACTTGATCTTCTCTTAGGCGGACATGGTGTGGAGGTTCCATAATTCATATTTGACTCAATACTTAGCTGATTTACATTATTCAAAAGCCCAAGAAGGGTCTCTTTAAATGTAAAATAATTCTATAGACTTAGAATAAATCCTAGAAGTCCTCACTGGGGAGTTTGACCTAAAACATGGTGACCCAAGCATGAAACACATGCTTTAATAAGTCACAATAATAATAATAATAATTATTTTCTTTATTATTTTGACAAGTACATTACATAATGACTCAAGTACATTATTGAAGCCCGAACATAGTTACGTTTTCCAACACTCCCTCTTAACTAGGGAGGTATTCATAATGTACATACACAATGGAAGATCTCAAACTATATGAACCATGAAGAACTTTAGGCTCTGCAATGTCGTGGACTAGATTCCTAACCAGGGCAATCTATCCAACCAGTCACTCAACAATTTAGGCACCGCAATGCCATGGACTAGATTCTTGACCAGGGAAATCTATCCAACTAGTCATTCAAAAATTTAGGCACCGCAATGCCATGGGCTAGATTATTGACTAGGGAAATCTATCCAGGTGAGACTAAGGTGGAATCAAGCTTTCAGCTCGTCTAGGTACCATTAGGCTTACTTGCAAGGAAAATTTTAAGGATGGGAACTTTTCTTGAAATTTAAAAACATTGGTGAATCTCACTAATCCCTAATATGAAAACTATAAAATGTTTATTGATATATTTGTAAAATTATTCAAATTTATAATGATTTTATATATAGTCTCTATATAACGTTGGTGATTTTTAAGGTAAAATAATTTTATATTCCAAAATTTGGGTGAATCTTTTTTTATAAAAATTAGAAATTGGCGAATCCTTTTTGTGGAAAAATCATGGAAATTAACCCACTGGGCGAACATTAGCCCCTAAAATTTTCCATGACTGATTCCTACTGTTGGTTGTATATTATATTCTTTCCACAAATAGCTACACATGAAAAGTAGGGGTTAAGCGGGGGGGTGGGGGGTTGCAGTGTTGGGCACAACCCAACTTGGCCAGATTTTGGGCAAGGAATTCGAATTTTATGGTTAGAGCACGCAGTAGAAAGGATGTGTTGGAAATAATACTGAGAGGGGGGGGGGGGGGGGAAT
>APFE031433638.1:19786-67602 GCA_000404065.3 Pinus taeda
GCTTTATATTATTATTGTTAGGTCGGCTAGATTATATTGTGACTCCTTAGACTCCTATATATAGAAAGGAGGTTTTTTCATTTGAATCATCCAAGAATTGTTTGTTTATGTAATGTAAAAGAGGTTGCCCACTCGAGGAGGCTGAATTCTAAGGCGTTGATCTATCTTTTCTATCTTTTCTTGAGCTAGTTTCATAACAACCTCATTTAGTCCATCATAAGTAGGAAGATTCCTTAACCTCTGACAACACACAACATAGTGACCGGGTCATCATGTTGCAATTCAACGTAGTTAACCGATTTTTCCAGTGTTCTATTTCTTCGTTGGAGTCCAAAGTTCAGGAACTCTCACACTCTCATGTAATCCACCCATCTACAGTGGGATTCACCCAGTCTTGGTCTCACATTGTTAGATTATAGATGCAGTCCAGATCATCATCACACTCATAATCGCAGACCAGTTTTGTATTGTGCAATCCTTCAGCAGGATCCAAGGTTATTATTACGCGGAGTGATTTCTTCTCAAAGATCATCTTTCACTTCTTCAGATTGATTACCCCGTTCATATCAGTAACCCATTCAATTACCTAGAGTGCGGGGTAGGGATTGTTGTCATCAACAACCTCTATTACTTTAAAATATGCCAGCACGCTCGCTCCCTCAATATCCACGGTTAATCCCTGCAATTGCCCCATGGGTATGATTTTTTGCTGATTCACCATTTTTAGCTAAATCAGATTTTATTGCAATGCAGGTCTCCCCATTCGCTCCCATGTTTGTTTCGGTAAAACATTCGCATCTGATCCCAAATCCAGAATGACTTTATCCATTTCATATTCTTCGATCTACGCAGTGAGTCTCATTTGATGCCCCGTTCTTATCTTATGATTTCCGATCTTGCGGACTATGCATGGTTCACTTCGCGTGGTCCCAGTGCATTTATTGATAAGTTCCTGTAACCCTTTCACAGCCTTACTTTCGTGTAGTAACTTCATACAAGTTTCCAAGAAAGTTGTGAGCATAAAGGGGTCCATCTACGGCTTTGGTTTATCTCTGCTTCCTGAAGTGGAGGCTTCAGCGAAGCTCTTCTTAGCTTCCATGAATGCTTCATGAGCGTGCTCCAAATTGAAATCAGCCTCTTTCGCTGGGGCTTTGCAAACCCATGTACTGTCTTTCGACTATTTCTCCTTGTCATCTACTATCATGATTTCACTTCGGAGCACTATATTTACATTCGGATCTTCCTCACATGGCTTAGACCTCATCATCTGTAGCTTCTAAGTCGGGGGAGGTGGTAGTGCTCCTTTGTCACGTATCCTAGCTATCAACGTAAGAAAATATTCTCTCTCATGATCAAACGACGTGCAATACTCGCACGATGGGCGCGTTGGATTAGTGGAATGATGGGCATAGTGTCCTGGCCCTTCGCAATTATAGCAAATCAATTGTCTGCGACCTCTACCAGGTCCTCCTCCACCTCGGCCTCGTCCGCGCCCCTGAAATCCTATCCAAACCATTCTTGCATTCTAGTCAAGGGGCCACGTTTCAGCGTAAAACCTATAGGTGGGATTTCTATCCATCATCAATTCATAGCTCTTGCAAGTACGCTCATCATGTCCTACCGACCTACAAAAGTTGTAGAACAATTGTTGCGGTGTTTGCGTGTACTTCTGTAACAAGTTATGGTTATCCATGGCATGTTTTCTAACTATTTGATAGATAGCGCACCACAAAGCAGGCACCGCGCTAGGTCGTGCTTGAGCTTCCGGCCTTAAAGGCATCGGTCTTCCTCCAACAAGCTAATTTATAAAGACTGGGAAATGGTCTTTGTCATGACCTTGACTCTTGCATTTCACGCACCATACCTCTTCGCGTACCTCTGGCCAAATCGTCCTATCCTACTTCAAGATTTGCATCTCAAGGCACAGATTCTTCAGTTGCGCGTGGATCTGTTGAACTCCTAGATTAGGATCTTGCATTAGGGTCCCATATAGCCTCATGGCAATCTCCAAGGCCTCTGCCTGAGTTGTTATCTTCTGTTGTGACAATGCACTCCTTAAGTGTGGTAGTAGCGAAGCCACAAACCACTCGCGATGCTGTCCATCTGTCAAATTTGTGTTGGCTTCACGGATCATACATTTCAACCTCTGATCTAGTTCCCAAGGCATCTCATCTGGTAGCATCGTGATCTCTTTGAATACCATAATTGAATGCACTTTAGATTTAGGCCTGCTAAATTCCCTATTTAGTGCTGCTTAGATGTCCGCTACTCTAGCATTTGGGTTATCGTTGGAGTACATAATATACTAGGTTAGTGCACAATCTTGCAGAGCACTAACCAGTGTTGCCTTCTTTATGTTATCATCTGTAACACCTTGAGCATGCCATACAACCCTCACAACGAACCATAATTTCTCAAGGTCCTCATTTCCCAAACCTTTGAACAAGGGAAAATTCACTGTGTTTGCCATATTGAATCGCAACAGTGGCAGAGGTAGTACGTGCAACGTTGGAGGTGATGGCAGTGAAGACGGAGGTGGTGTGGGCGGAGGTGGTATTCACGAAAATCCTTGTATTATCAACTAAATAGAACTTCGTGGAGATACCTTCGCTATCCCTTCTTTTTCCCTTCATAGTGGTGAAATCAAGGGGCTATACTCCGGTCCTTATTTCCTTCGTTTCTGTAACTTTTACCGCTTCGTGTAGTCCTAGACATCAAGGTAGTTGCATAACCTGTTTTTCTCACAACAGCATTTTAAGCCAATTATTTAAAGATTTTACGTACTTACCTCGTGGTCCTTTGAAAATGTGTCACTCTGCCTCGCTATAGCTGATTGAGGTGTTGACCACGAACTTAGTAACAAATCCTCCTATAATGCGATCGAGCCATTGATCGACAACGCACTGTTATGAAACCAACTCACAAAAAGATATAAAAGATAGATGAACACCTTAGAAATAAGCCTCTTCAAGGGGCAACCTCCTTTACATTAAAAAAAATGAACAATTCGAACAAGACCTCCTTTCTATATATAGGAGTCTAAGGGGTGACATAACAATAATAATGTAAGGGCACAATAATAATAATAGTGGGCTTCTATGGGGCACAATAATAACAATATGGGGACTACATGGGCACAATAATATAATAAGGGGGTTGTAATAATAACAATAAGGGGTTACACTAGTAGTATAGGGACCTAACATGCCCCTCTCCTTAAAAAAGTGATGTCCTCAATGCTTGAGTAGTTCTTGATGCTTCTATATAAAATTCTCATCCTTCCATGTTGAATCTTTAGCGGGTAAGTTCTTCCACTTGATGAGATGCTCTGAAATTGATCAATTTCATAGCTATCAACTTCTCGGTTCTGTGAATGCTTCAGGTTCCAATATGATTTTTCCTTCCTTGTCAAGTTCTGGAAATATTGTTGGAACTGGGATCTTCGACAACTTTTGAATGAGTGCCCACCCTACTTCGCCATTCTTCCATTCATCCCTTGCTTTGTTTATCAATTTTGGTTGGATAATAGAAATGACACAAAACAATGCTTCGACATCCTCATCCAAGCTTGAGAGTGCATCTGCAACAACATTTTTCTTCCCTTTTCTGTAGATGATTTCAAAGTCATAACCCAACATATTTGTGACCCATTTTTTCTTTTCTTCTAAAGATAATATTTGTTCTAAAAAGTATTTAAGACTATCATGATCCATTTTACCTTGAAGTGTCTTCCCATTAAGGTAAGGTCGACATCTCTTAAGTTCATATAGTTTGCCAGCATTTCCTTCTCATAAATAACTTGTTGAGATGTAGTCGTAAAAATACCCAATTGCCTCATTAAAACTTCTTTCACTGCAATGTTGATATGCCTGTTGTTTCATTCGATTCTACACCAAACTGGCATTATCCTTTAAAAGTTGGAGAAGTTGTTGATGCTCGATGTGATCTTTCACTGCTTGAATCTTTTTCTTCTTGATATGTCCTTTTATATTGAGAGTTTGAAGAGTGGTAATTTCTTCCAATGCATTACAAGATATGGTCAGATTCATTTCTTGATGCTCGATGTGATCTTTCACTTCTTGAACATTTTTCTTCTTGATATGTCCTTCTATCTTGATAGTGTGAGGAGTGGTAATTCCGACCAATGCATTACAAGATATCGTCGGATTCATTTCTTCTTTCTCGATGTGATATTTAACTTCTTGAACACTTTTCTTCTTTATATGTCATTCTATCTTGAGAGTTTGAGGAGTGGTAATTCTTGCCAATGATTCACAAGATATGGTTGAATTCATTTCTTCTTTCTCTGGGGTTGGATCCTGATGTATATACTCTTCTTTTCATGTTTCTTGATTCTTTTCTTCCTCCTCTCCTCAACCAATGTAAAATAATTTCTTCTCAACAAACTTATGACCTTTAATGTATTTGTTATCACAATTGTAACAAAACCCTTTTTCTATTTTTTCTTCCAATTATTGTGGTAAAACCCTTGTAGGTTGTGGAAGGCTAGGAGAAACAACACTTCCATCTTTATAGTTGTGAGGGGTATACTTCGTTGTTTCCATAATTTTTCTTTCCACTTTGTAACAAAGCCCTTTTTCTCTTTTTTCTTCCAATTGTTGTGGTGTTTCTCTAAAGAAGGTGTTGCTCTTTGTATCCTCATAATGTGCTATAATTTCCTTCGTGAAAATTGACCACGTAATAATTTGTTTACAAGAACAAAGCCCTTTATACCATAAAAATTGATCTGGTTCTAAATATGAGGGTGCAATACATACCTTTTTTAATAGTGGTACACCATGTAGATCAAAATATTGCTCCATCTGAAGTATCCAATTCACCGGATCCTTGCCATCAAACTTCCTCATATCGCCTTTTATTGATTTTAGGAGCTCGATCTTGAAACGAATGTGACTATGTAATTTCAGATTTCCAAGTTATGAAATTTATTCCTATGGTATATCTCTACATTCTCTTTCTAATGCCACAAGTCTGATCAAGATTGGATTCTGCAAGGAAGTGTTATGTCAAATCTCCCACGATGACCTGATTATAGACTGGTTAAGTAGAGCAAACTTGTACTAGGTTCCACATGTCACTATTTCACCTTAGTACTTGAAACTAATATACAAAAAACAACAGGAAGTCCTCTTTCTGAAACTTCTTACAAAATTTCAATCTGATGCTCAGAACAAAAGTTATGTTGATTTTCCCTAGGTCACCTGTTTGGAATGTAATTTGGGAGTCTGCAAAATATATAACTTCCTCAGATCACATCTCCGAAAATAGAGCGAGACAAGATCTGAAATTCAGACCCAATGTTTAGCGTGATTTTTTCTCAAATGGGTTTTTTTTTTCACTTCTGAAATGTTGTAGACAAAAAGTTATAGCGAAAAATCCACGATGACCTGTTTGGAGTAGCGAAACCCTAGAATCCAAAGCTCTGATACCAAATGTTATGAAACCAACTCACAAAAAGATAGAAAAGATAGATGAATGCCTTAGAAATAAGCTTCTTTGAGGGGGAAACCTCCTTTTCTTTACAAAAGTGAACAATTCTTAGATGATACAAATGACAAGACCTCCTTTCGATATATAGGAGTCTAAGGGGTCATAATATAATCAGAGCCGACATAACAATAATATGTAAGGGCACACTAATAATAATAGTGGGTTTCTATGGGGCACAATAATAGCAATATGGGGACTACATGGGCACAAAAATATAATAAGAGGGTTGTAATAATAACAATAAGTGGTTACACTAGTATTATAGGGACCTAACACACACGCGATCTTATCCTCCAATGCTTCCAACCTTTGCACTAGCTCTGGGGTCCACACAATAGGACCGTCAAGTTTCCACCTTCCTTGGCTATCTTCTAGCTTCATGATCCACTCGTATAGCTCAGTAAGGAAAGAGGTGAAAAAGATTTTGTGGATATCCATATACAAGTATTGGTCCAACCACCGTTCTTTTGACAGTCATGGGTTTTTGTTCTCTTACGCCGCGAACTCGTGAATTCTTCTGTCCAGCCAACCTTCGATTTCTTTCTTAGTTGGATTCCAGTGATACGGCATCACACATCTCTCATGAAAATTTTGGTCCCGGTAATGGAATCATTTGTTGGCTTGTGGGGGCCTGACCTAGGTTCAGTGTTAGTTAGCCAAACAAATCCCTACACTACTGGCCTTTTTGGCATCAGCCCGATGAGCGTGGATTGAAGTCTCACCCGAAGCAGTATGGGGAGATGATGGAACCAAGTTTCCTCACCCTTGAGATGGATGTGTTGTCGGTTTATCCTAGCTATACTTGTCTTCGGGCAAGTCACTCAACCCTTTGTTCATCCTTCAACACCTTCATGAAATGGTACAATCAACTTTCGCGCAACCCTAACCAAGGGATAATATGCTTTCACGTTGCTAGGGTAGAGAACTCTGATATTTTCCCAACTATGCTAAGTGTCTTACTTATCTTATTAACAAATCTTAGTTAGCTTCACGTAAATGGATGTTCTAACTTGCGTTCACTTAACCAATTAATTTACATAAATTTGCACATCATATAAGCATTATAAGTGAAATTTATACCCAATATAACAGATGCATAAACAGGAAATAAAGACGCATAAATTGTAGAATACTGCTCTTTATTTATAATTCCAAACAGTTACAAACTCGACCCGCCCTGCGCACTCAATTGCAGGGGTCCACGCACTTAGTTGCGGACTTCTAGGCCTCTGCGCACTCAGCTACAGAGCCTCTACCTATGCTACGACCCAAAAATTAGACTTCTACTTCAGATCTATCTCTCATACATCTTCACTCATTGATTCCATTCTAATTATTTAACTACCTAGAGCTTAACTCTATTTATACAATCCATGGTCTGCGGACCATGGGAAGATCTTCTACAACTGACATTATATTTCAAAATAAGGGTAGACAATCCTATGAATCTTTAACAACTACGCGCTCCGTGACCACAATATGCGGAGTCTTTACATTTGGATTACAAAAATTGGACCAAAATATGGGCTTTAAGCCCCAAAACTGCCATTGGGAGATCCCGTGCCCAACACCTTGGGTCCTTAAGCCAACCTCTTGGGTTGACAAAACACCTCACTTTATCATCATGAGGTCCTTTCGATTGACATGCTCTCTCATCTCTTGACTCAACTGACACTTCCCCAATGCTTATCTCAGTTACAGTTTGTGTTATATAGTCCTACCATGTCATGTCATGTAGATATGGGTGTGTGCCTTAGGCGTTCTTCAACTTGAATCATTCCACCATGGGGAATGTGCTCATCGTGAGGACGCCAAAATCGTCTCATGGCTCCCTCGCTCTTGCATGATCATGAGATTGACTCTTGGGAAAAAACTCCAAATGTCACTCTTTTGTTTCATTCCTTGCAATGGGCACTCCACTGGACTTGTCATATTGATATTGTTCAAGGTGCATGTGGGTGCTCATCTTTCAAGATCCAACATTATCTCCTACCAACAAAATTTTAACTTCCTCGACAATGGGCCCCTTGGTAATCCTATCCATCACCAAGGATACAACTGCATCATGAGGAAGGGTGATCATCTTTAACAATACTCTCATCAATCTATGAATACCCCTATATATTGTCATGTGTTGGATTCCCCTATGTATATAGCTAACTAGGTAGCTAAGATTACCCTCACACCAAATCCATAATAACACATGCCACCTCATACATGTGAAAACATATCTTATTGCATCGTTATCCAAACATCCTCTTGAACAACGTGCTCATGAAGAAATTATACTAAGGCACTCTCCCCTATGTAAAAGGTTTTCCACCTTGAGAAACTAATAATGATCACATCTCCTAATGGCTCAATGTGAGGATGAAGTGGGGTAGCCTTGAGGATGACCTCCCCAAACTCCAAGCTCAACTACTCCTACTCTTGCATGTGCTCCTTGTGCAAATGAGTAAGCCCTATTTAACCCTAGAAAAGGTCCTTTCATCCATGGGATTACTCCTCCATATCTCTCCAAAATGTATCTCAACAAAGGAGGGTAGGAGCTAGTCCTACCTTCACTCTCCTCAAGAAGATGCTTTAACTCTAGATCCTATGACCATCCATCCAACTTTGATGTCTCTCTAGAAGAACCAATCTTCCCATTGGATCCTCTATAACAAGGCTCATGTTCCTGGCCACCATCTTGGACTATGGATGTGATCCTCGAGTCCCTGTTATTATCACCATGACAATTTTCCTCAAACTCATCATTATTATCATCGGGTAATGATACCCCACCACTACCATCCTCATATGTTGCTTGAGATTTTGATGACAAGCTCAAAATCTTATTTGTCAATTATCCATAATATTTGAATTTGCAACATAATAGTCTCTACATGGTATAATCTCCTATGTGCCTCAATTCTCATTTGTCTATCTTGCACATGAATAGATGACATTCACATCCATACATCCATGTGAGCTCTCAATGTTTGCACTACCACTAGATCTTGTCTTAAGAGAATGAACAATCTCTCCATATGAGGAACTGACACAAATATCTCTCCTCTTAAGAAAGCTTGCCCCAATACAACATCATAATTACCTAGTTATACGATTGTGAAGTCAAGATTCCCCTACCAATCTCCTAATAAAATGGGTACATCCATGATTGTTTAGATTATTATCTTATCCTAGAAGTTAACTACCTTGAAGAGCATGTGAGTTTATAGAATTTGCAGGTCCAACTTCCTCATCATGCCTTGCCTCATAAATTTTTGAGTCGCTCTAGTATCCACCATAACAAACCATTAACTCCCAACAATATCAACATACATAGAGTTGAGTTAGTTCTAGCTCCAACCATGCTTTAAAATGGCCTTCTTCATAGAGGCTGTTACAAAAATCCTTATCGCTCCCATAGATGGCTTCTCTTCTTGCTCCATAGTAGCTAACTTATGCTTCAATAGTCAATTCTTTGCCATATGATCCTTCACTCAAACCCAACATGAAAGAGGCTTCTCCCCTTCCCCTTTTCCATACTATTTCAATTCATCTTCTTTCCAATACTTCCCCTTACCTTTATCATATTTAATTTTCCCCTTTCTATTGTCACGTTCTCTTCCTTCTGTCTTCCCATTAGTTTGGAAATAGAAAAATTATTTGCTGCAATGAAAAACAAAGTGACCAACTTAACAAAACTGTACCAAGTTCTCATTTTTTTGGAAGTTGCAAAAAATTATTCAATTTTGAGAAGTGGTGATGCATAATCAACTTTTTTTTAAGCATATTTTTGACACTTTAAATATTCTTATGTATTAAATATGTACATTTTTTTTAAATGTTAGTGATTTTCATGCCAATTTCAAAAAGTGTTCGTGCAACATCAACCCCCTTTTTTGTGCTTAATTTTGACACTTTAAATTTTCTAATATGTTAAGTATTGATAATTTTTTTAAATGTTGGTGAATTTCATGTGGATTTTGAAAAGCATTGATGCAACATCAACTTATTTTTTTGAGGACATATTTTGACACTTTAAATTTTCTTATGTCCTATGTATGCACAAATTTGTAAACATCAGCTATTTAACCATTTTTCAAGTTGTCTTAGTCCTCTTCTTGTTTTTCATCATATAATGTAACATAGTTACCATTCAAATGAAAAATTTACTGATTACCCGTTTTTTTGAGGTAGAAAAAAAATCATCCGATTTTAAAAGTTGTTGATTTAGAATACACCTTATGATCTTTTTTTTAAATCTTAGTGATTTTCATGCTGATTTTGAAAAGTGTTTATGCAACATCAACTCCCTTTTTTAGAGGGCTTATTTTTGACACTTTAAATTATCTAATGTATTAAGTGTGGATAATTTTTTTAAATGTTGGTGATTTTCATGCAGATTTTGAAAAACATCAACATTTTTAAAGGCATATTTTTGACACTTTAAATTTTATGATGTCCTTAGTATGCACAATTTTAAAAAAATGTTGACTATTTAACCATTTTTCAAGTTGTCTTATTCCTCTTCTTATTTTTCATCCTAAGATGAATGTTTTTTAAGGGTTTTCCAAGCATGTATTTTTTGTTTTTCTTTGAAATGTTTTTTTTATAATGAAATTTTTGAAGTTTTTTGCAAAATTTAAAAAAATAATAGCATTAATATTTTGAGGCTATGATTTTTTATAAATTCATATATTTCTAATTAATACTTTGGTACACATAAAATAATTATCACTAAAAGATAATAATTTTAAACAACTGACAAAAAATATACATTTTGCATACATATATAATTAAAAATATACATATTTTAGGACCTTTTGGCTAAAAATGACATGTTACATAAAAGATGTTTATGAAAAAATGAATAAAAATAGTTGGAAAAATAACAAATTTTATGAATTTTATATTGTAAGATGATGACATTTGATTTTTTTTTGTTTGAAAAAAATGGTTCAGATAAAATTTTAAGTAAAAAAATGTTAAAAAAAATAAAAACTATAATATAAAAAAAACAATAAAAAATACAAACAAAATTGTTAAGTGTAAAAATTACAAACATAGAAAAAAAATACAACTTAAAAAACATTGAAAAAAAACATAAAATTAATAAAATCCCCAAAGAAGAATTAAAAAAAAATCTTCCTGAAAAAATAAAGAAAAAACTAAAATAAATAAGATAAAAACATTAAATTAAAAAAAATGAAATAACATTTAAAAAAATGAAATTAAAAACAAAACATAAAAAAATTAAATAATATGTTATATAAAATTCAAAATTAAAAACAATAAAAAATATAAATACATTTTTTAAAAATTAATTAAAAAAAACACCCCTCCATCCTTGCATGCCAAGGTTCGATTTTGGAGGCTTCTCTCTGCATCCATGCAAGCGCCCTCAGCCCCTGCTTGGTCAAGGTTTGATTCCCAGAATCGACCCTTGGCCAAGAAGGGTTGAAGGTTGATTCTTCGAATCAACCCTCGTCCAGACGGGCCATTTTTAATATATTTTTAATTTTACTTTATGATTAATATTTTTTTATTGTTTTTTATTTGTATTTTTTTTTTTTTAGTGTTAAATTTTTATTTTTTCTTCAAAATTATTTTTTTTGGAAATATTTGTTTTTTGTATTTTTTTTTTAGATTTTTTTTGTTTTTTATTTTATTTTTTAATTCTATCTCTTTTGAGTTAATTTTGTTTTTTAAAACAATTTTCGTGCTTGATTGTGTTTTTCATATATAATTTTGTGTTTTTTAAATCTTTAATGATGAACTATAATAAGTGGTTTGTAGTGTCCCATGGCAAGGTTAGTTTTGTGACGCTTAGAGAGGGTGATTTTGAAGTACTGATATAATATTATGCATGAAAAACTTATGTATATGGTTATATGTTATATACCTAGTTTGGGTCACCTACTTGCTGTGTGGTTATGATAATATCTATGGTTGTGTGTATAAGAAGTGGTTTTGGTTAAGAACATATTATTGATGTTTTCTTTTTTGGTATCATATTTGGGACATAGATGTATGATATAGATGATGATTTAGCATTGAAACACATAGATCCATGGATGATCATGGTTATGTGGAACATATTGTTAATTATGATTTATGGATGATCCATGATTTGTATGATTATATACGCTTAATATTGTACTAAGTAGGATGTGGCAGGGGACTTGGTTATTTGCAAACAAGGATGCTCAAATTATAAATGATTCTGGAAGTCAGAAACATGATTTGTATGATTATATATGCTTAATCTTGTACTGAACAAGATGTGATATGGACGTGGTTATTTTCAAACAAGGATGTTCAAACTATAAATGCTTATGGAAGTCATTTCTTCAAAATCAAAGTGATTGCGGAAGTCATGCACAATTCCTTTTCTTGGAACTAGATCTTACCAACAAACCATTAGATGGGTATGAGCTTACAATTACTACCTTAAGGTGAAGCACAAAGTTTCAAGGTAAAGTAGATGAGAAGCCATGGAAATTATGGCGCGGAGTCCTAAATCTATAAAAACATAAAGACATTAAGTCTTAGATATATAATAAAAGGATTAGGGCACGAAGTCCTAAATTCATGAAAGATAAAGACATGGAGACTTGGATCTATAATAAAATGGTTGGGATGCGAAGTCCTAAATATTTAAAAGATCAAGGTGCGGAATCTTGGAATCCTTAGAGTAGATCAGAGTGCATAATCTTCAATCTACTAAGGCACAGAGATGCATGCACTAGGGATGCAATATCCATATTCTTCGGAAGAAAAATACCACTCATGGGTAGCTCAGGGATGAATTTCCTTAATAAAATATCATTTCTGAAAATTTTGGATTGACTTTCTAAAAATATAAATTCATGTCTAATAACTCAAGTATAACTTTCCAAAAATTGTAAGTCACCTTCAATCAATGGGTAATCAAGTATAGCTAAAGGAAAATCACTTAAATTATCATTAATGAATCTTAATTGTTCAATCTCTACTTAACCCTCAATATTATTAATATTACTATTATCTTTTATGAGACTATGATATTATTATTAAAAGGGACTTACAAGTCTCCTCCATCTCCTCAATCACTTCACACCTATCTCCTTGATGACTCTTATGGCTCCATGTAACTATTTATCTCTTTTAATAATACATTACACTCTATTTTATGCACTCGTCAAATAATTCCATATTCTTCTTACACTCAATAAAGATATGTCATAAAATATTCCTCTTATGCTCTCTTTAATGCATATGTTACACTCTCCTTAAGTAAGACATGCATATCTCTCCTTAATGACACGAGTTACACTCCTCTAAATGGAATACAAAGCATGCATATTACTCCTCCTTTATGACAAAAATTTATTGCTCATCCTATATATTTGTCTCATGTATTCTCACTTGGGGGATGTGCATTGTGATACCAATAGTTGGAGAGATAATAAAAAAAAAAAAAATTGTGAGAGGGAGAGACTTGGAGGGTAGCCAAATGCTAATCTAAATTTCTAAGTAGCTCTACCCAATGGAGTTGACCATGAGTGATATTGAGAGGAAGTGAAACTTATCTTCCTCATCTTTCCTTGTATATCTCTATACTGTTATATTTTGGTACTTCTTATGAGCTCTTATAGCTCGGGAGTTCCAGGGGGGGAAGTTCGCCCTTGATATGGTTAGGTGGAAAATTGGATGGTTCAAATGACTTGGTTAAGGAATCAGATGTGGATCATACTCTTAGCGATTGGAGTTGCACATTCGATCAGGTATAAATTTAATTGTTTTGAAATTTTAGTATAACATCAACATAAAAGAATAAAAAAAATAGAAAATTAAATTCTTGTAAGCATATAATTTAGTTTATTCTTATATTATCTAGAATCTTATTGGCTAGTTAAAATTGAAGACTAAGAGCGGTTTATATGTATGAATGTTTAGATCTCAAGATTGGAACTATTGCTGGTGTAGTTTATGGTATTGACCTTGGTATGGTAGCATTTGAGAAAGGAAATCCAAATATTGGTGAAGGTAATTGTGATAAAGAATTTCCAAAGGACTTTGGTAAGCATTTCATGAGTTATTGTTTTGTTTCATTTTTATTGAAACAAGTATTTAGAGGCACATTTTAGAAATTATTTCAGGATATGTTGCAAAGTGTTTGGCAAAATTTGTGAATGACAAATGCTATTATTTTTACGATATATGCAAATGATTATGCATGAATAAGTGCTAACTTGAAACTTACGGGAGAAGTATGGAAATAGACACATATCTAAAGTATACCTGGAGGAATCACTGGATCAACCCTTAAAATAAAAATGAAAAAATAATGGCAACCAAGAGTTTCAAAGAAAATAATTGAGGTAATTTCAGTCGTTATGTGCATCCAGTCTTTGCAAATGTGGAGAACAAGTAAGAATACATAATGCTTTAAAATAATAATCAATGGTTAAATTTTATTTTGGAGTATTTCTTTATATGCATTACAATAGCTTAGGATGCTTGCCATGTGTTTGTAGGAATGATTAAGTGAAGATAATGGTTAATGAAAGTCAAAACCCTTCAATTCACTTACAATAGATGAAATGGTTCAGAAAAAAATTTAGACAATACATAAGTAATTATAGATTAATTCTCTGTTGCTATTTGTTATTCATGGTTGTAGATTCAAGCTTTCATGCCATCTGTAAATGAGATTTTAGGATTCAAAATTTTTGCTAGTTTAAAAACTATTTCATCCATGGGTGGTTTTCTAATGATTCAAGACAACATCAGGGGGTATTCGTACCATTTGAACCTGTAACCCCTAATTTGATTCCAAAAAAAATGCTTTTCAGTACCTAAATCATAAATCTGGGTGATTTTTTTGATTGCTGATGCCAACTATATTTGCCTGTTGTTGAGGTTTTGGTGAAATATTAAGATTATCTAGTCCTTGTTTTAAGGTGCCAACATTGTTGTTTCAATTTATGAATTTTATGAGTTAAAAAGGTCGAAGAAGAATTTCAAATTCATTGCTGCCAAGGGTTTGGCAAAATGCCTCAATGGTTGTAGATTGCATTGTTGCAAAGTGTTTGTCAAAAGGCCTCATTGGTTGTAGATTGCATGTTTGCAAATTGTTTGTCAAAAGGCCTCAATAGTTGTAGTTTTATGAACTTGAATCGTTAGATTAAATGTCTTAATGGTTGTAGCTTTTATGCACTAGAAATTTCAACAGATATAGCTTCCTACGTCTGCAAATTTTTGTATGAATGTGAAAATGAATTTAATAATGTTGCTGAAGTGAATAGAGAAAATTTTAGTAGGACAATTGGTGTTTTTATCATCTAAAACTATCATGAAAAAAAGGGGTTGTTGTTGGAAACAATTTTACAGTGACCAATTCAGTAGATTTAATTACTTGTGCAAGTGAGCATAATAAGTTTGGCTGAGTTGAACCAGATGTGGGTGCTAGTACCATGTATCCATGACAGGACAAGATAGGAGGGCAGCTGGCAAGAGAACCAGCAGGTCTAGGCGGCTTAAAGCAGGTGAGGAGCAGGCATTCAAGGCCATGCGTAATGGTGGATGGAGCCTGGGAGTTATGGCGCTGAGCAGGGAAGTTAATGTGCAGCGAGGAAATCGTCCCTGGTTGGAGGACCTCGCTCACAGCATAAAAGACATGAACCTTGGCGAATTTGGCACTGAGGCGCGCTTTAGATGGCTAATTAGAGTGAGTTCCAGGGCAGAACGCAGTGCACGGAAGCCTCCCTGGGTCAGGTATCAGTATGCTGGTTCTGGTTCTGGTCTGGTAAGAGGGTCCAGTAGGTCAGCTTCTACTCCTTTCAGTTTTTCACTGTGTCTCATCTCAGTTGTCTTACATTCCTTTAAATTCACTTTCTGTTTAGGGGTCTGGCACAGAAGTTTAGTGCTGCCTGTCATTGTTGGGGGTCTGAACCCAGGGCAATTTGCCTGCAATTGGCCTCCCCGCACCTATCATCAGTGTCCAAGTTTGCTTAGCCAACAATTTCAATTGACAATGCCTTGCCAACGAGGTACCCCCAAATGCGGCAGTCACTCAGGCTCCAGGGGTGGTTCCTGCGGTAGAGGTGGTTCTGTCCCACATTGCGTCGATCCTTTAACCTCTATTCCACCCTCCTCACCGCCCTCTCACAATTCTGGCCCGTCCTTGGCCCCTGTTTCGCCCACCTCTCCGCCCTCGAACAGTTCTGGCTCGTCTCTAAACAATTCATTCCACTCCACGCGTTTTCAGTTCAGAAGTCGGCTTAACAAGCCGCTTATTTCAGCCATAGTGACAGTGCTTTTTGAGGAGGAAGAGGAGCAGGTTAGTTCGTATAATCCCTCCACGGATCCGTCGCACTCCCAAGCGCCCAGTGACAGTCCAGGTAGCCCATCGGGGGCGGTTCTCAATGACTCTGAAAGGAAGAGCGCGGATGGCCAGCCCCTGTTTGCTCAAGAGCCCATAATTGAATGCGAGCCGACGCGTTTCACTGGAAACATTCTCCATCTTGTTCTACTGCCAGGTAGAAGCGCGAAGGATGTTGAGGACAATGTAATGGTAGAATGGGTAAATCAAACGAGTGACAAGGAATTCGGCTCTCCTCCGCAGGAATAAGTTCGCCAGGACTTCAAGCACGCTTCAGGAAGATAAGCTTTTTGGTTATGTTATTCTCCAGGATTTTTTTAGTTTTAAATGGATATGCCAGAACAACATTTTGAAATGTTATTAGTCAAAGCAACATTTTTGTAACAGTCATCAGACAGAACAATTTTTTTTTTGTAAATGTCAGGCAGCAGGATGCTTGCAAGCGTTTTTTTGACAGAGGGCAGGTTGCTACCCCCTCAGAGATTTAACCCTCTATGTAAATATTTTTCCTTTTTATTTTAATAGAATAGTCTTTATCGAGAAAAAAAAAAAAGTTTGGCTGAGTTGCATGTATTCATGGGTGTAATCTTATTCTTCAGTGACTGTATAAAACAACTATTTGTGTCTAATTTATGCAATTCCATTGTTTTACTTGGCGCCTTTTGAAGAATAATATGCTTATGAATTGGTAAAAGTAGTTGCTCTTGTTGTAACATTCATTATACAATTCTCATGATTGAAGCATTACCTTAATAATTGGGATTGAGAATTTTTAATTCATGGATTTGGAAATGTTTTTGGGTCAATATATTTTGTGATTCCATTTCACAAACATATAATATTTATGAGATTTACTAATGAAGAGGGGCATACACTTCCCTTAGTTACCTTGCTCATTAGGGGAATTTTGAGGTCTAAAATGGGCCTCCTAAGGAAATCATAAAATAATAGTGGAAATAATAAAATAAGATTAGATTACATCATCAAATTTTAGAGGAAAAGAAAGAAAAAACTACTTTTTGAACTCGTATTTTCAACATCTCCTTATGGGTTTACTGCAATTTTGAGCAGGAACACTCATTGGATGTAGAATTTGATTCCTCATCCAAGGAGTATCCATGTCGCATACTTTCGATGGAACCTTCTACACGAAAAATGAGAAATACATGAAAAACGTGATTGCAATCACGATTTTTCATGTATTTATTATTTTTCGTGAAGTAGGGTCCATCGAAAGTATGCAACATGGGTACTCCTTGGATTAAGAATTAAATTTGCATCCAACGGGTACTCTTGCTCGAAATTTGAGTAAAACCTTACAGAGATAGGTTGAAAATACAAGTTGAAAAAGTAGTTTTATTATTTTATTATTTTTTAATCTTTTTACTTTTTTACCCCAAAAATGGTGAGTCATCCCCCATGGTTGACATCATCAAACTGAATCCTATTGGTTCTTATAAATTTTATTTTGGTTGTACATTTTTCTTAGGAGGTCCATTTTAGACCTCAAAAGTTCTCTAATATAGGTAGGTTAATACTCATACACTTGTATGTGATTTTTGTAATAGAAGCATGATACTTTTGTGGTTATGATATCAGGAGTCAATAAGTGGAGCTTATTTAGCATAATCTAGGAATCAAATATATTGATCTATCTTAATGTTCAACATGGAATTATGGTGGAATTTATTTCCAGTCTTACTTAGAGCTCATGTATAAGTATGAAAAGAGCACATGTTATCATATTTTAAATTTGAGAGGAAATGTGTTTTGGAATTGGTTTTAACAAAAAGTTATCCCTGAATTCTTATGTGATATTCTTATATTGAAATAGATGAAGGAACATGATTACATGATAACTAAGTTAGTAATGTTACAAAAAAAAAGTATTAGTGATTAATGTGACCTCTACTTCTCTATATTATTAATGGTTGGTAAGGTGGGACCTTACATATGGTATCATAGCCAAGTTCAATACTAGGGCCTAATGGGCCAACATGCTTGCTTGTAGGTTGATTATGTATGAATCTTGATTTTGCATGCATGTTGAATTATTGTGTATGCTGACTTGGAAGCATATTGGTTGCATAAGGGATATTATTATTATTATTATTATTATTATTATTATTATTATTATTATTATTATTATTATTATGTCATTTAGAAACTCATGAACGAAAAAGAATGCCTTATTATATTCCTTTATATTTTTGTTAATACAAATGATTAGAAATATGATAAAATACTTAAAGATATGCTGGGAAAGAATGTGCTTGAGAAGTTGTGGATTAAACCCAAGCATGTGAATGAATTGATTATCAATGGATGAGTGAGATATGTGGAGTGAATGCATGGTTTCATATATGTTTAATGCATCATTATCAATGTGATATGGGCCTACTAGCCATATTTACTAGCTGAAATTATATCTACAAAGAAAAATATTGGCCTAATCTAAACTATAGTATGATGACCTTGGTGTGCATGCTTTGAGAATGCATAACAAGTGTAATTTTGAGATTCAATTAACGTGACGATTGAGTTCATTGTGTTAATTTTGAATCTTTTTTTATCTACACTAATGGAAACTTAACAAAAGTTACCTTGAAGGATGTCACTTTTAACTATGAGTGTAGACTCATGAGTAATGTCTCTGCATTAATTTAATGTGTTAAAATGTGATTTGCGAATATATTATTAATGATTAAGAATGGAATTCATATTATTTCCTTGACATGATTTTGTATAGCATCAAATAACTTAAAATTACTCAAATACTAGGTTGTGGTATGACCTTCCTAATAAACAAGAGGCTTAAATCACTGATGCATGAAAGGTTGTGGAAGCCATTTCAAGGAACACTTGAAGGTTATGTTTTCCTTAAGTTATGTATGGGTGTGGAATCCATACTAGCATATATCTATGAGCTAACATATGGGTGTGGAATCCATACTAACATATATCTATGAGCTAAGTAATGACATTAAGGTATGGGTGTGGAATCCATACTAACATATTTCTATGAGCTAAGTAATTCTTTTGGTTAGAATGAACAAAAGTATTTTGATGGAATCTCATAGACATGATTAAGGAGGGTTGATTATGTGTAGTTAAAGTTAAATGGATAGAAATTCGTAACATGAATTTTCTTGAGATTTAAATCCATTAATTTTCTTTTATTACAAATTAAGGTATTACGATTGGTATAGTGAACACCAATAAGTGGTTTAGAATGTTTGAAATAATTGATTTTGATATATGGAGTCACTTGTGAACTATGTATCTATCCTCTAGTATTGTAATTATTTTGTATGTAGGTAGAATTAAATTGATTTTCAAATGCTTGAAATGTAGAAAAAGATTATTGTGATAAGTTGATGAAATGTCTTTTCTATTGGCTTAAGACAAATTAGGTCTAGGAAAGCCATAATAGTCTCTTTAATGATTTTGTCAATTGCATATCGGTTGAATTCTATTTAACCAAATTAATTAGAGAAATTACGATGATTGAACTCATGAACTGCTCTAAACTATTGTTAGTTAGGCAATCAAGTCAAAATTCATATTGTTTATGAACTTGATGAACTACTTTCTCGGAATTTTATTAACTTGTAATTTGTTAAGAGAATAACATGTTTAGAAGACAAACGTTTTCCATGGTGAGAGCTTTGTTCTATTTGAACTTAAATAAAAAGGTATATACTTAATGAAAAGCTTAGTTTAGTTCTTGTTTTACAAGAATATGATCTTGTGATATTTATTGAGGGAGAAATTGAAGGAGAGTGAGATGACATTTTGATGAATTAAATTCTTGCATGATTTAGAAGCCTAAGATGATTGTATTATATGTGCAACGGAAGAGATTGATGGATTTAGGAATTTTGTGCTTGGATGTATAATTGTATGAGGAGTTAGTAGTCTTGCAAAAGGTTGTAATATTTTGAGAGGTAGTAAAAAAACAAAAAAAAAAACTTTAGGCTAGAAATTCCTTTATGATAGTCTAAATCTTATTTAAAATCAACAAGATTCTTCATAGTTTGAGAAATTTATGGTTTTCATAGCATGTTTTTTTTTTTTTTTTTTTTTTTTGTATATGTATTAATAGTAAGGAACAGACTTAAACCAAATGAATTGATTAATTATTGAATAGAAAATCATGAGTTGATTTTTATAGTGGGAAAACAAGTTGAATTACAATATCAAGATAGATTCAATAATATATATATATATATATATATATATATATATATATATATATTATATATATAATATATATATATATATATATAATATATATAATATATATATATATAATTACAAAAGTTGTTCTTGATTACAAGTCACTTTTGAAAGGATATCTTTAATTGTTTTCGAAACAAATATATTCTAACTGAGTCATCCATAATTGATTCTCAAGTAAGAGAAGTGAATAATAATGAAGATTATAGGAATTCAAGGAATAATCTATAATACAAAATTGGGTCAGTGAGGATTGTATGGAACCTTAGCTTGTTAGTTTAAAAAAAAATTATGTCTTGAACCTCAAATTGTGATTTTCCTAAAGAGTAAACATTTAGGAAAAACATTGTAGTTTGATCCTAAAGATTTTGATTCCAATGGTGTCTAATGGAATGGAAAACGGAAAAATTGGATTGAGAAGACATAAATCAAGTGGGATGTAAGACTGGGTTATATATATGACGTGTTTTGTTGCATAGTTTCAATGGAAATTGTATGTGGATGATTTTATGCCTTTTTTATACAAATTTGATTGTGAGATGAAATAGACCATCATTCTCATTTATACAACTAATGTGGGAGTTGTTTGTGAGTTGGAAAGCTCAATTTTTTTGTAGAAACCTAAGAGAATGACACATGAAAGATTATTGAATTATTAATGCATTAGATAAGGAAAGGACAAGCATTTGCAATATGAGATCATTATCATATCATTTACAAATAATAGTAACTAGATATAATATGCTTGACTAGATGCTTGTTTGATACAATATGAATTGTAGTGTATGTTAAAATCTATTTAGTATGGCATAACTATACATGGTACTTGATTAATAATGGTATTTTTGGTCTTCATGGACAACCCGATTGGATTAGATATATATATATATATCCAACAACTATAAGAAAACTTCAAGACAAGTTTAATTTAAGAAGGGGAGTATATAGTGTCCCACCTTGGCAATGTTAGTTTTGTGACACTTAGAGACGGTGATTTTGGTTAAGATCATATTATTGATGTTTTCTCTTTTGGTATCCTAGTTTGGACATAGGTGTATGACATGGATGGTGATCTAAGATTGAGACACATAGATCCATGGATGAACATGATTATGTTGAACATATGGTTAATTATGATTTTTGGATGATGCATTATTTGTATGATTATATATGCTTAATATTGTACTAAGCAGGATGTGGTAGGGGACCTGGTTATTTGCAAACAAGGATACTCAAATTATAAATGATTGTGGAAGTCATGATACATGATTTTTATGATTATATATGCTTAATATTGTATTGAGTAGGATGCGATAAGGGACATGGTTATTTTCAAATAAGGATGTTCAAATTATAAATGACTATGGAAGTTATTTCTTCAAAACTATAATGACTGCGGAAGTCATGCACAATTCTTGTTCTTGGAACTAGACCCTACCAACGAACCATTAGATGGGTATGAGCTCAAAATCAATACCTTAAGATGAAGCACAAAGTTTCAAAGTAGAGTATATGAGAAGCCATGGAAATTATGGCGCGAAGTCCTAATTCTATAAAAGATAAAGGCATTAAGTCTTAGATCTATAATAAAAGGATTAGGGCACAAAGTCTTAAATTAATGGAAGATAAAGACATGGAGTCTTGGATCTATAATAAAATGATTGGGACACAAAGTCCTAAATATTTAAAAGATCAAGGTGTGGAATCTTAGAATCCTTGGAGTAGATAAGAGCACAAAATCTTCAATCTACTAAGGCACAAAGATGAATGTAGTAGGGATGCAGAATCCCTATTCTTCGGAAGAAAAATACCACTCATGGGTAGCTCAGGGATGAATTTCCTCAATAAAATGTCATTTCTGACAATTTTGGAGTGACTTTATAAAAATATAAAGTCATGTCTAGCAACTCAGGTATAACTTTCCAAAAATAGTAAGTCACCTTCAATCAATGGGTAATCAAGTATAGTTGAAGGAAAATCACTTAACTTATCATTAATGGATATTAATAGTTCAATCTCGACTTAATCCTCAATATTATTAATATTATTAAAATTACTGTTATCTTTTATGAGACTATGGTATTATTATTAAAAGGGAATTACAAGTCTCCTCCATCTCCTCAATCACTTCACACCTCTTCCTTCTTGATGAATCTCATGGCTCTGTGTAACTCTCTTTCTCTTTTAATAATACATTACACTCTATTTTATGCACTCATCAAAGAATGACATATTTCTCTTACACTCGTTAAAGAAATGTCATAAAATATTCCTCTTATGTTCTCTTTAATGCATATGTTACACTCTCCTTAACTAAGGGATGCATACATATGCTTAATGGCATGAGTTATACTCCTCTAAATGGAATACAAGACATGCATATTTCTCCTCCTTTATGACAAGATTTTTTTTCTCCTCCTATATATGTGTCTCATGTATCCTCACTTTGGGGAGGTGCAATGTGATACCAAGAGTTTGATATATTTAAAAAAAATGTGAAAGGGAGAGACTTGGAGGATAGACAAATGCTAATCTAAATTTCTAAGTAGCTCTACCCAATGGAGTTGACCATGAGTAGTATTGAGAGGAAGTGAAACTTATCTTCCTCAACTTGCCTTGTATATCTTTTTACTGTTATATTTTGGTACTGCTTGTGAGCTCTTACAACTTGGGGTTTCCAGGGGGAGAAATTCTCCATGGATATGGTTGGGTGGAAAACCAAATGGTTCAAATGAGTTGGTTAAGAAATCAAAGATATATCATATTCTCAGTAACTGGAGTTACACATTTGATCAGGTATAAATTTATTTGTCCTGAAATTTTAGTGTAACATCAACAAAAAAGAAAAAGAAAAATAGAAAATTAAATTGTTGTAAGCATCTAATTTGGTTTATTCTTATGTTATCTAGAATCTTATTGGCTAGTTAAAAATGAAGATTAAGAGCGATCTATATGTATGGATGTTTAGATCTCAAGATTGGAATTATTATTGGTGTAATTTATGGTACTAACCTTGGTATGGTAGCATTTGAGAAAGGAAGCCCAAATATTATTGAAGTTAATTGTAATAATGAATTTCCAAAGGATTTGGGTAAGATTTTCATGAGTTATGGTTTTGCTTCATTTTAATTCAAATAGATAATTAGATACATGTTTCAGGATATGTTTCAAAGTGTTTGGAAAAATCCATGAATGGGAAATGATATTATTTTTACTGTATATGCAAATGATTATGCATGAATAAGTGCTAACTTGTAGCATACATGAAAAATAAGGAAATTGACAGATATCCAAAGTATACTTGAAGGAATCACTGGATTAGCCCTTAAAATAAAAATGCAGATATAATGGCAGCCAAGAGTTTCAAAGAAAATACTTGAGGTAATATCAATCATTATGTGCATGCAATATTTGCAAATGTAGATAACAAGTAAGCATATATAATGCATTAAAATAATCATCACTAGTTAACTTTAATTTTCGAGTATTTCTTTATATGTATTACATAGCTGAGGATGTTTGCCATGTGTTTGTAAGAATGCTTGAGCTAAAATAATGCTTGATGAATCTCAAAACCATTCAATTCACTTACAGTAGATGAAATGGTTTGGAAAATCATCATACAATTATGAAGTAATTATAGATTAATTCTCTATTTCTATTTGTTATGCATGATTGTAGATTCAAGCTTGCATGCCATTTGTTTGACAAAATCTCTAAATGAGATTCTAGGAGTCATAAGATTTGATAGTTTAAAAAACTTGCATCCATTGGTGGTTTCATAATGATTCAAGAAAACATAATGGGGTATCCGTACCATTTGAATCTATAACCCCCAATTTGATTAAAAAAAATGATTTTCAGAACCTAAATCGTAAATATGGGAAATTTTTCTGATTGCTAATGCCATCTAATTCTCTATTTCTATTTGTTATGCATGGTTGTATATTCAAGCTTGCATGCCATTTGTTTAACAAAATTTGTAGATGAGATTCCAGGAGTCATAAGATTTGATAGTCTAAAAAATTACATCTATGGGTGGTTTCGTAATTATTCAAGAAAACATCATGGCGTATCCGTACCATTTGAACCTATAACCCCTAATTTGATTAAAAAAAATGCTTTTCAGAACTAAATCATAAATATGGGAATCTTTTCTTTGGTGAAATATTAAGATTATATAGTCCCTGTTTTAAGATGCCAACATTGCAGTTTCAATTTATGGATTTTCTGAGTTAAATAGGTTGGAGAAAAATCTCAAATTCATTGTTGCAAATTGTTGGACAAAATTCCTTAACGGTTGTAGATTGCATGCTTGCAAAGTGTTTCTCAAAAGGCCTCAATGGCTGTGGATTGCATGTTTGCAAAGTGTTTGTCAAAAGGCATCAATGGTTGTAGCTTTTATTCACATGAATCATTAGATTAAATGTCTTAATGATTGTATCTTTTATGCACTAGAAATTTCAATAGATATAGATTCATATGTCTGCAATTTTTTGTATGAATGTGAGAATGAATTTAATAATGTTCCTGAAGTGAATAGAGAAAATTTTAGTAGGACAATTGTTGCTTTTAACATCTAAAACTATCATGAAAAAAGGGGTTGTTGTTGGAAACAATTTTAAAGTGACAAATTTTGTAGGATTTAATTACTTGTGCAAGTGAGCATAATAAGTTTGGCCGAGTTGCATGTATTCATGGGTGTAATATTATGCTTCAATGACTGTAGAAAACAACTATTTGTGCCCAATTTATGCAAGTCCATTGTTTTACTTGGCATTTTTTGAAGAATAATATGCTTATGAATTGAATAGTAGTTTCACTTGCTGCAACATTCATTATACAATTCTCATTATTGAAGCATTTCCTTAACAATTGGGATTGAGAATTTTGAATTGATGAATTTGGAAATGTTGTTGGGTCAATATATTTTGTGATTCCATTTCACAAACATATCATATTTATTAGATTTACTGATGAAGAGATGCATATTCTTCCCTCAGTTACCTCACTATAGGTAGGTTAATACTCATACACTTTTATGTTATTTTTGTAATAGATGCATGATACCTTTTTGGTCTTGATATCAAGAGTCAATAAGTGGAGCTTATTAAGCATAATCTAGGAAATCAAATAGGTTGATTGAGTTTAACATTCGCACATGGCATTATGGTAGAATTTATTTACAACCTTACTTAGAGTTGTTTTAAACTTGAGAGGAAATGTGTTTTGGAATTGGTTTTAAGGGAAAGTTATCTCTAACTTCTTATGTGATATTTTTATATTGAAATAGATGAAGGAACATGATTACATGATAGCTAAGTTAGTAATGTTACTAAAATATAAAAAAAATGAGTATTAGTGATTAATTTGACCTCTACTTCTCTATATTATTGATGGTTGGTAAGGTGGGACCTTACATGGTTTGAAATTCATTGACCCTAAAAACTACTTTGTGATTTCTCCGAAAGATATTGTGTATATCTTTGTTTCTGTTTGATTTTTTTTGTCATTTTGTGTTTTTTTTTTTTTTTAGTTGTTATTTTTTAAACTTTTTGTTGCTTTATTTTTTTCAATTATATATTATATATATTTGCAGGGTCCATATCGATCCTCGACTAATATAATTGATTTTAAAGTTTTTGTTATAATTAATCAAGTATGCCCCCACGGTGTGTCAATTTCATGGTTGATTTTTAATATTTCATGGCAATAGGTGGTGTTTGCCTACACTACATGTCAATTTGATAGTTGATTTAAAAAATTTCGTTATAATTGATAAAGTCTGCCCCCACGGTGTGTCAATTTCATGGTTGATTTTTAAAATTTCATTGCAATAGGTCACGTTTTCCTACACTGCATGTCAATTTGATGGTTGATTTTTAAATTTTCGTTGCAATGTGTCAAATTGCCTTAGGCTAAGATTTTAAATATCTACTTTTAGCATTTAAAAAAATTACTCTTGGTATAATGACTCTTTTGTTTAGGTGTTCATTTAGAAAAAGTTAGTCATATAATTTTTCCATAATGTCATGGTTGAAATATATTGAAAACTTAAGGTTTTTTGTACTTGTGATATTTGGTTTTAATTCCATGGTTGAAAAATTATCAAAATTTCAAGGTTTTTCTAAGTCATGATATTTTATCTTTAATGTCATGGTTGAAAACAATTAAAAATATTTTATTTTCAACATCATAGCTGAAAATTGTTTTTTGGCATTTTAAGGATTTTTCAGAGACATGATATTTTATCTTTAATCTGTGCTAGAAAATTGTTGGAATTTTAAGGTTTTTTGGAGTCATGATAATTCATCTTTAACGCCATTGCTAATAATTTTGAAAATTTACCTCGGGAAAAAGGTGTTATTCTAGCATCAAGATTTTTCATTTTTCGGTGTTTTTGCACCAAAAAATTGGCTTTTATTGGATTTTACTATCATTTTTAAAAAATGTTTAAAAATTACCCCGAAAAAAGAAAAAGAAAAAAAAAGTGGTGATGTAGAATCAACACTTTTCGTTTTTGGGTTGTTTTTCCATGTTTTTTGGCTAGTTGTTTTGAGGTAATAGTTCTCGTTTGGTCAGTAAATTTGTCATGCTTGCCTTTTAAGGGTTTTTCAAGCTTGTGTCTTTTGTTTTTCTTTGGAATGTTTTTTAATAATATTTTTTTATTTTTATTTTTTTCATAGTTTAAAAAAAGTACTAAATTAATATTTTAGTTAGGATTTTTTATATATTTATATATCGTTAATTAATACTCAATACAAATAAAATATTTTTCACTAAAAAATAATAATTTTAAATACCTGGAAAAAATACACATTTTACATATAGATATAATTAAAAAATACGTATTTTGGGACCTTTTTCGCTAAAAATAACATGTTAAATTAATGATTTTTATGAACTAAATTAAATAAAAAAAGTTGAAAAAATAACAATTTTAATGAATTTTTTATGAATTTTATGTCCAAAGATGATAACATTTGAAGGTTTTTTTTACAAAACTAATGATTCACATAAATTTTTAAGTGTAATAATAACAAAAAAAAAGTAAAACATGTTTAACAAAAAAAATCAAAATAATAAAATGAAATAAAAAATTGTTAAAAAAAATATTGGAAAACAAAAAAATAATTAAAAAAAAAAGAAAACATTTAAAACAAAAATTAAGAAAAAAAATATTTAGCAAAAAGGGGGAAAATAAATAAATAAAATATTGAAACATTGTAAGGATGTTAAAATCAAAATTTATTTTCCTCAATGAGGGTGGCAGATGGATGGATGATGACCCAAGACAAGGATATTAATCCCACTAGCACGCATCATTAATGTTACTAAGGCATGATGAGAATGCTTCATTTGCCGCGTGCCTGCTAAAGGTTCTGGAGAGGTTCTTGTGTTTAACTGGCTTTGACTTGGTCATGGGGCTAATTTGTGGGTTACAAAGATGAGGGTTGAGATTGTGTGGGTGTAATTTCTCCAAGTGCGTAGTGTGGCTTACTTCTCAGGCCATTCCTTGCTCCTTATTTTACAACTGTTAAGTGTGGTTATGCATGCAGGTAGTATAGTGCTTTGTGAGCTCTGGTGATGGTTTAGAGTGTAGCTACTTGGGACCCTGGGACATTCTAACTAGAAGTGGTAAGTGACAGTTCAAAGTAGCTTGAGTTTGGTGAGGATTTCGTAAAGTGGGACAACCGCTGCCTAGCTTGTGGGACACCCAATTTCACTACTGTGTAGGTAAATGTTTATGGCTACTCTTGATGGTTTTATTACACAGGGATATGAGTTGGCTAGTTTTGTTACCTTTGTGTGCATGTTAGTTGGCTTGCAATCTGTTGTGGTTTGCGACATTCACCCCAAAGAGTCTAGTAGTCACCCTGAGTGTATTTTACTAGTGGAGATTATATGTTATGGGTGGGAAAGCGACTTAGGTTTGTTTATATAGGTTGTTCAAGCTCAATAGTTCTCAATGTGTAAGGTGGTCGAGTAGGGGTTGTGTTTAGGGTTGAGGAGTCTCAGGGCTCAATTAGAAGTTATGAGTTATAGGTTCGGGGGATGGACTCACAGGGACACTATCCTTTGGTGGCCTACATGGTGTGAGCTCTCGACTATTTTGGGAAAGTGCAGCGAGTGGAGGGCGGTGCAACACAAAAGGTGATGTGCCCATAGGGGTGCCTTTGTTCGAGGTATGGGAGAAGTGCATCTAGTGGAACATAAGTATATTGGGGAGGAGGTGGATCAACAATAGGCTAACTCTCTAGCTAGAGTGGACCCCCCTCCCCTATTTGACTCTATTGAAGCTTAGTTGCATTAGGTCACATTACTGGTGGAGAAATTGGATCAAGATTGTCACAATGACTGCAACACGCTCATAGCTTGTTTGAATGATTTACAACATAACTAGTGGCACACAATGGATAGGCTAGTTTCATTTTAGCATGAGCATAAGTAGATTCAGGAAATGCAAGACTGTCTGCAAGGAACATTGGCGCATGTGGAGTGCATGTGCATGAGGTTTTTCTCCAACCTTTTCTTCCTAGAAATGTGTTAGATGCTCCTGATCCGGGTAACATTGAGGTTTAGTGATGCTGGCTAGCCGTTTTTGAGTTTTGGGACTATTTTAGTTACTATGGGAAATTTGCATGAAGTCATCTAGTTTTGTTTTAATCGTCTTTTTTTTTCCATTACCTCCTAGCCAATAAATCTAGTACGAATGAGGAAGGGAATTTCAATTTTGAGACTATCATGATGTAATATCTTGAAGAATTAATAGAAATGTTTGACTTACAAAAAAAATATTAAAAGAAAAACAAAAAAAATGAAATTGAAAAAAAAAAATTACGTTTCAAACAACAAAACGTTAAAAAAATGAAAAAATTACATTTCAAAGTTGTGGCAACCCCACCTTGGCACCAAAGGGTCATGGGAAATGTATTAGAGGTGGTGCGCCACCCCTACTGTAAGGGCCTCGAGTTGGCGAGAGCCCTAGAGAGTCAAAAAACCAATGATCGTAGTTAAAGGTGTGTGGGCATGCTCGAGATGTGCGATGGGCACCCATGTTTGATTAAAGGTGACTCAGGTTGGATCCTTCAGTTAAAGGTGACTTGAAGGTGGATGTTCATTTATGTGTGAAAATTTATCAGGTTAAAGGTGACTCACCATTGGTTAAAGGAAACAGCTGGGCATGTACATTATAGAAGAGACAGTGGGTGAGTCACTGGGTGGAGGCGCGTCAGGTGACACGAGTTGGGCACCCGAATAGGCGAGTGCCCGGGAAGGCGAAGCACCTAAGTGTGTACGAATCGATTAGGTGAGTCGGGTTGCAAATGAGTTGGACGAGTCGAGTTACAGATGATGGACACGGTGGGAGAGTTGTGTGGGAGTGCGACGGGTGAACCGCGACAAGCACCATGACATGGGCGAGTCGGCGGGAAGCAAGGGTGAGCCGACCCGTCTCCCAGCCAAGTGACGCAAACAACAGCACGATGGATAACGATATAATATTACAGAGGTCAGATGCACATTATGGAGGAGAGACCACCCATGGAAGAAAGCAAAAGGAAACGACGGTTCGTGTGAAGGGACCACACAATAGCATCTAAGTAAGAATGACGTGGATGGAGTAGCATCAAACATTTGACCAAGAAAAATAAAACATAATATTGCAGAGCGAGGACGAGCAAAGGAGACAAGGTGAAGGCATTCAGATATGGTGCAGGGTGCATCACTAGGCATATTTGAAGTACCAAAGTCTAGGTTTTCTCTGGGCGCAAATATTGTAGGACGGGCGGGCACAAACTTGCATGCGGGTCACTGTGACAGACCCGCGAGTCACCCAAACCCAAGGTCGCTATAGATAGGCACAACAAGGCTTAACAATAGCATTGATAGATCTGAACGATAGGCATCGAAAGGCTGAATGGTAGCGTCAATGGGGTTGAAGGACAATGTCGAGCAGGGCTGAACGCCAGTGTCAGGCAAAGATAAACGGAGGTGTCAAGACATGTTGAGGAGTTGCGATGGGTAAGTGTGGCACGATGGGCCTATAGTGTGGGTAGGCCGCATCGTTTCGGTTGGTGGTGCTAAAAATTGCACAACACTTGGGAAGGATACAATGGCAGTGGAAGATTCAGGTAAGGCGTGTAGGGCTACACAACGAACTGGAAGAGTTGCACGACAGGTGCACAAAGTTTGGAAGAAGTGTGCAGGTCTTGATTTTTGAAGGCTGCACAACTTTGTAAAATTATTTGTACAATTGAATTAAAAAATTTGTTATTTTTGGAAGACTTATTTTATTTTGGAGTTTCGCCTCCCACATATGGTTTATGTGTATACTGTTATGATGTTTTATTTCTACTACTTATGAAGAATAAACTAATGAAAGACAATTAAATGCTTTTTGTTGCATGATAACACTTATGCGAAATTGACTAAGTGTTGGTTAAGTCCTAGTCTGAGTACTTGAGTATTGGTGAAAAGAAAAATGTATGGTGGTCTCACACCCACTTGTGCATGATTGAAAGAATACCACAAGGGTAGAGGTGTGACAGTTGGTATTAGAGCTTGGTTTAAGGCAAGACGAGTTGATTTAAACTTAAAGAAGAAGTAGGAATATGATAGGCAGTGGTTACAATTGGTATTGAAGCTTGGGGAACTATGTAGTTGGTTGCAAAGTGACATTATGAAACTTGGCAGGGGCAATACTATAGGTTAGGGTGTAATCTGAACAAGAAAGTTTATTTTCTTAACATGTTCTAAGGAAAATTCATGGCAGACAACATGGAGGAACCACAAGTTACAGGTGAGTCAAGCATGAGTCCTGATACAATTTTCATGAACAAGATGTTGGATCATCTGGACGAGATAAATTCAAATAATGGTGTGTTGGAACCTGAGAATGTTGAAATTAGAAATAAGTTCACGAAGTAGGAAGAGGCTCATGATAACTGTAAGGTACAGTATGAATATCTTGAATGAAAGTATGGGAAAACTATGGGAGAAGTCAAGAACTTTGAAGCTGTGAAGGATCAAGGATTAGAAGAGATCATGAAGCTAGGGAAAAGTCTTGATGAGGCTCTCAATGAGATAGCTATTTTGAAGAAAGAAGTTGGGTAGGGACCCATTGGAGGAGCTTCCCACATCAAAGTAAAGGAACCCGATTCTTATGATGGGATGAGGAGCGGGAAGACACTTGGTAATTTTTGATGGGATATGGAGCAATACTTGGAATGCTTGGGACTTACCAATGAGGAAGACAAGGTGAAGGTAGCTGCTAAATTCCTTACAAAGGATGCCAAGATGTGGTGGAGAAGGGAAGAATACAATATTGTAGATGGTGAAGTTGACATCTCTACTTGGGAAGAAATGAAGGAAGCATTACAAACTCACTTTATCCCACAAGATGAGACTTGGGATGGAAGGAAGAATATTAAATAAATTAAGCAAATAGGGAGTCTATAGGCATATCAATGGGAATTTATGAGTGTGGTCTTGGAACTATCTGATATGGCAGAGAAAGATAAGGTGTTCAATTTCATCATTGGATTGAAACCTTGGGCATGCAATGAGGTGAAGAGGAAAAGATCAAAACACTTGAGGAGGCATTTTCTGTAGTTGATAGGTTGGTGGACCATTATGATGAAGGGACTGAAGAGAAGAAGAATAAGCCTAACAAAATGAAGGAGAAAACTACAAAGAAGGATAGTTTAAAAGTAGGTGTAAATCTAAAGATGAAGAAACCTCTAAAGTCCTGGTTGTCCGAAGAAGAACATACAGTGAGGAATTTTCCTTCAAGACCGACTATGGCATATTTGGCACAATATAATGGAAAGAAGAAGGAAGAACTAGTGGTTGGGATGATGCAGATATTAGGTGCTGCATTAGAAATGGAGGTTATCCTAAGGCATGATCCAGAGAGGAAACAATTAGAGTATGTGGACATGAAGGTTGGCCAGGGTACTTTACTCACAATGGTGGACAGTGGTGCAACCCATAAATTCATTAGAGAGGAAGTTAGAAGGAATTTGGGTTGAAGTTTTCACCAACCCAAGCTTGTCTTAAGGCAGTAAAATCTCCACCAGACAAGGTCATTGGCTTTGCAGAGAATGTGGATGTACATATTAGTGAGTGGTCTGGGAAGATTGACTTCAGAATAGTGTAGATGGATGACTACGAGGCAATTCTAGGGATGGAATTCATGAAGCAATATCAAACTATGATGGTTCCACATATGAAGAAGCTATATATTTACAATGGATTACATAATGAACCATTAGGTTACCTACTGTAGCAGCTATGACCGTTGGGTGTAAATTGATTGCGATGAATGTGGAGGACATCAAGTGAGATGAGGAGGTCTATGAGGGGTTGAACCGTGTAGAGGAAAAAATCATGGAGAATGAACAAATTATGAGGACATTGTCTGATAGTATTCTGGATTTTACAGGTAGACTAGAGGTAATGGAGGATAGCGGAAATGCAAGGCCATAGAATTAGGAGGAGATCCAGGAAGCATACATGCAGAGATTGGAAGAGGAATATCCTGATAGATGGATTTAGTTTCTAGATAAGGAGGATGGAAAGCCTTCATCTTTCCCATCCCCTTCCTCTTTCTAGACTAGCATGTGAATGAGGCTCATTTTCTTTTGCTTAGGGTAGTGAGTCCTCTTGACATGTCGAGAAAACATGTGGGCAATATAGATGATATTGAGAGAAGGATGCAATGAAATTCATAGTGATGTGAGATGCTTGCTTTCTCGTGGAGGATATTTTACTATTAAATTAGCTAAATCACCATCATTAGGGGATCCAACACATGATGTTCTTGCAGAGTTAGATGATATTTGGGCATGGATAAGGTCATGGGAAGAGCTATATAGGTGCTGATATATGGATATATATCTTAGCGATGGAGGTTGTTGAGATGGTGTTGTCGAGGATGAAAACATTTTTAGAGTGGCGGAGGATGTCAAGGCCTTGAGTTGGCGAGTACCTGAGAAAGTTGAAGAATCAATGATCATGGTTAAAGGCATGCAAGCGCACCTGAGATATGTAATGGGCACCCATGTTCGGTTAAAGGAGACTCAGGTTGGCGTGTTCAGTTAAAGGTGACTTAGAGGTGGATGTTTGGTTATGTGCAAAGAATCATTAGTTAAAGGTGACTCACCAGCAGTTAAAGGTGACGGGCGGGCACACACGTTATAGCAGACACAGTGGGCGAGCATGGGTGAGTCACCAAGTGGAGGCATGCCAGGCGAACCGAGTTGGGTGCCCCGGTGGGCGAGCACCAGAGAAGGCGAAACGCCTAAGTGTGTGCGAATCGATTGGGCAAGTTAGATTGTGGACAAGCTGGATGAGTTTAGTTGCAAATGATGGACATGATGGATGAGTCATGTGGGAGTGTTGCATGTGACCCGCGACGAGTGACACGACATAGGAGAGTCGGCGAGCAACATGGGAGAGTCGAATTGTGACCCACCTGAGCGATACGATCAACAAAACGATGGACAACAATATAATATTATGGAGGTCAATTGTACGTTATGGAGGAGAGCCGACCCATGGAAGCAAGCGAAAGGACAGATGGTTTGTGCGAAGGGACCTCATGGTAGCATATAAGTAAGAATGGTGTGGATGGAGTAGGCATCAACCATTCAACCAAACAAAGGAAAACATAAGATTGCAGAGTGAGGAGGACCAAAGGAGGTAAGGTGAAGGCATGAAGATAGGGTGCAGGACTAGGCATAGCCAAAGTGCCAAAGTCTTGAGTTTCTCTGGGTGCGGATATTGTAGTATGGGCAGGCAAAGACTTGGGCATGGGTTGTAGTGAAAGACTCGAGGTCACTGCAGATAGGCGTTGAAAGGCTGAATGGTAGCATTGGAAGATCTAAACGATAGGTGCAGCAAGATTGAACAGTAGCCCCGACAGGGCTAAACGATAGTGTAAGGCTAGGCTAAACGATAATGTTGGGAAAATCTTAACAGAGGTGCCAAGACGTGTTGAGGAGTTACGATGGGTAAGCATGCAACGACGGGCCAATCGTGTAGGTAGGTTGCAACATTTCGGTCGACGGTGCTGAATTTTGAACAACGGTCAGGCAGGATACGACGACGGTGGAAGATTTAGGTAAGGTGTTCAGGGCTACATGACGAGCTAGAAAAGGTGCACGAAATGTGCGCAAAGTTTGGAAGAAGTGTGCAGGTCGAGAGTTTGAAGGCTGTATGACTTTGTAAAATTATTTGTACAATTGAATTACAATTTTTTTTTATATTTGGAAGACTCGGATTATTTTGGAGTCGTGCCTCCAACATATGGTGTATGTATACACTGTTATGATGTTTTATTTCCATTTCTTATGAAGAATAAACTGATAAAAGATAATTAAATGTTTTATGTTGCATGATAACACTTATGACAAAATTGGTTAAGTGTTGGTTAAGGCGTAGTCCGAGTACTTGAGTATTGGTGAAAAGAAAAAGTACGACAATGTTGCACCTGCTTATTCATGGTTGAGATACTACACAAGGGTAGGGGTGTGGCACCTACTACCTTGCTCGCGACCCTTTGTTCCCAAGGCGATCGTTTTTTTTTTTTTTTTTTTTTTTTTTTAAATTGTTTTTGTATTATATGTATATGTTTATATTATATATTATATATATATATTTGTATTAGATATTTTTATTATATATATATATTTATTATTTATTTTTATTATATTATATTTATTTTAGTATATTTATTTTATATTAATATAGGATATTATATATATATATATATATATAGATTATATATTTAGATATTTGATATTAGTTATATAGTTATAGATATATATATATATATATTAATTATTATATTTATTTTTATTATATAATTTGTTGTTATTTTTTGTTTTTTTTATAATTTCTTTTCTTTTTTTTTTTTCTTTTTGTTTTTTGTGGTTAATTTTTATTTTTTGTTTGTTAAGAGGTTTGTTTTTGTTTTTTTTATTTTTTAAATTTTCACCACACACATTATTCTTTTTCTTTTTTATGAGTAAATTTAGTTTCTTTTTATTTTTTATACTTGATTTTTTTTTCTTATAAATTGTTCTATGTGTTATATATATATATTATTATATATATTATTTATATTTATATATATATATATAGTGGACTATGTGATTTCAGACACCCATGTCCTTAACCATATTACCAATTTTGAGCTTCTTAACAATTTTGAGCTTGACTCTGACCATCAACCTTTGTATTTAACCCTCAATCTAGTTATGCATACCAACCATATGCAGGATACCGGTGAAATACAAAGAAACACTTGTTTCAATCGGAATAATACAAACCTTTTCTTAAAGGAGTTAAATCAAGATTTAAGTTCCGTGACTTATAATAACAATATTGATCAAATTTATGACAATTTTACTACTACCCTTTCCACTATCATTAACAATTTATCTACTGAGGTTTCATATAAGAAGATCAATAGAACTTCCAACCTTGGTATGACAAGGACTGCAAGAGTGCCATGAAACCTATCTGTGATGCTCCTAATGAATATGTAAATCTCCAAAGTATTAGTATATACAAAGCCCTCATTAAAGAGAAGAAACAATCTTATATTAATAAGAGACAAGAGCATCTTCTTCACCTCTCTAAAGTTGCACCCAAAATTTTTTGGCGGAATGTGCTTGTTCGTAAATCTAAAGATAATCATTCGATCCCCTTAGAAAAGTAGGAAATCTATCTTAAGAAGTTGTGTGACTCCCCAGACACCATTGAAAACATCGTTAGCACTCCTATTAAGGAAGATATATTTTCTCTTGAGGACGTTGAGTCTAGGATTAATAAGCTCACTAGGGGGAAAGCTAAAGACATTGAAGGATACCAAGATAAGATCTTAAAGCTGGGAAGATCTATCCTCATTCCTCATGTTCATAATCTTCTCAATTTGGCTATAAAGAATGGCTTCCCTAAGGCTTGGATGCAAAGCTTTATTGTGCCTATCTTCAAAAATGGGGACAAAATCCTACTAATTACAAGACCATTATGATTAGAAATATCGTAGCTAAGATTTATGGTCTCATTTTGGAAAAGAGGATTAGCCATTGGATTGAAAGCCACAGTAAAAGAGCTAAAGGGAACGTTGGTTTTTAGAGGTACCACTCGATTATCGACCATATCATCACTCTTAGGATCATTTCCGAGGAATGTTGCAATAGTAAAGTTGATATATTTCATTGCTTTGTGGACTTTAGAAAATACTTTGACATTGTTCCTCAAGATAATGTTTGGAAAAGGCTTGATGAGATCATGATTCCTCCTGAGTTGAAGATTGTTGTGATTTGCCTCTACAAGACAGTTTTTTCCAAGATTAAAAGCACCGAAGGGTGGTCTAAATATATTAAATGCAATATCAAGGTTAAGCAAGGGTGACCCCTTTCCCCTACCCTTTTTGATATCTACATCGATAAGTTAGAGGAGTGTATGGAAATCGTAGGGTGAAAAAGAACTAAGCTCGCTGGTCTTACCATCACTCTTCTCCTCCATGCCATTGATATCATTCTTCTTGCTAAAGTCCACGAGGACCTGGACAAGCAACTTAAAACTCTTCATGACTATTGCTCCAAGATGGGTATGACAATTAATACTGACAAGACTAAAATCATGATAATTAAATCCACAAGTACCACCCATGGAATTTTCATCTATGATGACAATTTCTTGGAACATGTCTCTTCTTATAAATATTTGAGTAATGACATCCCTTATTAACTTAACTCTACATCATTGAGAAAAGGATTATTGAAGGTTGGAAAGCTTATTATGCATTTCAAAACAATTGTAAGGTTGTTGATCTTTGTAATTGGAGTAAAAAAAGGTTCCTCTTTAAGGCCCTCATCACCCATGTTGTACTATATGGTTTTGAAGTCTGGGTTAGAAGTATATCTAGAGAGTCTTGGAGAAAGATTGAGATGATCCAAAAGAAATTGATAACCTACAACCTCAAGATCAAGGGAAATACCCCCTATCCTATCCCCCTAATCAAAGCTGGCCTCTCCCTTATTGAAATCATGGCTATCTTTAAATATATAATGTATAAGAAGAAGCTTTACAACATGGAATCCAAGAGGCTTCCTAAAATTGCTTCTAACTTTAGTAAAAAACCCCACCTTCACCTCAAGTGTTGGTGGCATAAGGATGCCTAGTCTTGGCTCATCCACTGGGGAATAAATGAGGAGATCATCTTAGGAAGCACGAATAGTGTCAAAGATAATATCACCTCCAAATTTAAAGATAAGTTATGGGATGATAAAGAGATGGAGGATAAAAGGAAGCCAAAATATTATAAGGAGGTGATCAACCCCACCCTGGAGAACCATAATTATCTTTCTATATTGACCAGCTCGAAGAAAAAGATGAACATTGCTAAAATTAGAACAAACTCTCATGAACTTTAGAGTAAAATCGAGCAGTGGTCTACTCCCAAGACTCCCCGGGATGATAGAATTTGACAGCTTTGCGATACTAAGAAAGTGGAGGATGAAAAGAAATTTCTTTTAGATGTCTGACCCTTATTCATATCCGCTCTTATTTCTCTAACATCTATCACACTTCCAAACTTATTGACTTACTTAGTCAGCCCAACTATAGTGATCTTGGTGTGCTTCTTTCCCTTGTTTTTGAGCAGAGAAATACGATTCTAAAGAATTACAATTAGATTCTCCTTCTTAAGGTCTGATAGACAAAATTGGTCCTAGTGGACGTTAATCATCACCACACACACACACACACACACACACGATTATATATATTTATATATATAATATTATATATATATATATATATAATATATATTATTTTTTTTCAATTCATATTTTGTTTTTTATTATTTTTACTTTATTTTATTTTTTTTATTTTTTACAGTGTGTTATCTTGACTAGCAATCCAACCCTATTATGTGTCAATTTGATAATCTATTTTAATTTTTTTATTATAATTATTCAAGTCAACCCTCATTGTGTGTCAATTTCATGGTTTAGTTTTAAGTTTTCATTGCAATGGGTCAAATTTGCCCCCAATGCATGTTAATTTGATGTTTGATTTTTAAATCTTCATTGTATTATGTCAAGTTATCTTCGGCGAAGATTTTAAAATAGCTATACTTATATCATTTAAAAAAGAAATTACGCTTGGTATAATGACTCTTTCATTTGGGTATTCACTTTTAAGGGATTTTTTAGTCATGATATTTGGTTTTAATTCTATGGCTGAAAAATGTCAAAATTTTAAGGTTTTTCAGGGTCATGATATTTTATCTTTAACACTATGGTTGAAAAATGTCAAAATTTTAAAGCTTTTTGGAGTCATGATATTTATCTTTAATGTCGGGTTGAAAATTGTTAGAATTTTTAGGTTTTTTGGAGTCATGATATTTTATACTTAACACTGTCATAAAAAACTATTGGAATTTCAAGGTTTTTCATAGTCATGATAATTGCTTTTAATTCTATTGCTACATATTTTTGGAATTTTAACAAAAAAGAGAGCGTTGATACGATATCGACACCTTTTGATTTCAGACTGTTTTTCATGTTTATTGCAATAAAATTTTAGTTTTTAATGCGATTGTTAAAAAAATTAGAATTTTAACCCGAAAAAAATGGTGTTGATGGAACATCAACGCTTTTCATTTTGGGGTCGCTTTTTCATGTTTATTGCACAAAAAAATTGGATTTTAATGTTGTTTCTTAAAAAAGTTTGAAATTTTGACTAAAAAAACACGTTGATGCAACATCAACACTTTTTGTTTTTGGGGTGTTTTTTCATGTTTTTTGCGTAAAAAAGGCGTTTTTGGGCTAGAGTTCTTGTTTTGAGGTTAGATTTATCATTAAGTTGGTAACTTTGTTGATAATTTTTGCAATGGTTTGAACATTTTTTCATCTCACTTCATCATGTTCCCATGCCTAAAATTTACCCATAAAATTGAACAACCAATCTTCTCCTAGAAAATCCCTAATCTTCCACAATGACCCCTACAACCTCTTTGATGTTGGCCTGAATGCCTCCTACATATTTTAGTCTCGTTAGCATATTCCTTATGATCCACATCTGATTTCCCAAGTCCAAACTACACATAAAAAGCTTTCTTCATTTCTTCCCATCTAGTGATACTGTGAGGACTACAACTAGCTTCCAAGTCTTCCATCTGGGATCTCCACCAGATCTTCATTTTCACTGTCAAATATGTAGCAGCAGTTCCAACTTTCACTTCATCTAAGCATCCATGCATCTAATCCAATTACTTCTACATATCCCAAAAATATTTACCTAGTACCTTTGCACTCATGGTACCATCATATGTCTCTAGTTAATTGGCCTCCACTCTAATTGAAGTGCCAAAATAGTTCTATCCCAAAAAGTTCTTCGATACCAAAATAATATCAAACTGATCTCTAATCAAACCAATGGGATTATTCACTTTTTTCTTCAAGTAGATCCATCCTTTCTCCATTGATTTGGTTTCTCTCAGCCAACTGAGAGATAAGATCAAGTAAATTTCTCCCTAATGCATCACTACTTTTAGAATGTGAACCAACCATATCCATTTGATATAAAAAACCTATTCACCAACCCTACACAAAAGTCCCTGATAACCAAGCCTCAATAAAACTAGAAGCCAATCCCAATATTTTCCATTCTAAAAATTAATCACTAATATACCCTGATCACCCTAGGTAGTAGAAAGTTTCAACCTGCATGGCTCGTAAATCACCTCTTCGTGTGATAAACCTCTTGTTTGATCAACTAATCCAACGCTATCTCACTAACGATGAATAGTCCATGTGTCAATAAGTCTGTCACAAATGAGCTTTGAAATCCACCTCCCCTGGTGGTGTGCAACCTAACATAAAAAATGATATTATACCATTTCCCCCAATGGTGTGGATCATACCATAGAAAATGCTCTGATACCACCTATCACACCCCAAAATAATTCCATTGAGTTAAGGAAAATTGTGACCTCTGAACATGCAACACTAATGTGGTTCCTCAAAAATGGCATGGCCAACTTGTGAGTACTACACCTAGACTATGCCTCTACAATTATGCTTTTTTCTATGTGATTAGTTAACAATTTATGCAGAATTAACAATTAACCAATCACAAGCACAATTGTGCTTCTTTACTTCATCCTCATATATCATAATTCAATTATTTAGAATTTATTGAAACATCAACATCACATCAACACAAAAATATATAAGTATATAAAGAAGGGTTGAAACCTCCAACCATTTACTAAAACCCAAAATCCAAATATATAAATGTTACATCATTTGGAAGGACGCCATGTGCTCCTTAACTCTCCCTCTCCACAAATACAAGTCAATAAAAGATTATAATGAACCCTTGGTTTTACTCAAGTCAACTATCGAGTCACTCGGGTAAACCAACCCCTCGTCTCTCCAATCATTGATTTGCAAACCACTAATGCATGCTCAACTCAATTTCAATGTCCAACTGGGTATTGTGACCTTGGTTAACCCTCAGAATATTTGTTGGTTCACACTTCAACCCACCTGCAAATTCATCTGTCCCTATGCTTGATAGGGAGGACTTACACTTTCATCCTTAGTTCTTTGTGCAACTCCTGTTATGTTGTGGTTCGGCTCAACCTTCACCTTTTGAATGTGTCATTGTCATTGATGTCTCCACTTGATTATGTTGTTTTGTTATATTTTTGTTCCTCCCCTCACACTAAGCCTCATGTGTGTGTGTGTCTTTCTATATAGGTATATGAGGGGTTGCAACCCCTCAGATCCACAATCTAACCTCTTAGATCATCACAATACCACACTCTACCATCGATTATATTGGTTATACTTGGCGTCATGTGATCCCACTGTGGCATGTCATGCAACTATGGGGTCATTCCTTAGGTGTGGTTCATCTCAACTCTTTCCATTGTTGGGGATGTGCTCTTCATGTAGATACTCAACTCAATGCCTGACTTGTCTCATGGTGTCCTCACTCTCATGATAGTGAGCCTGACTCTTGCATGGAAACTTCAAATGTCACTCTTTCATCACATTTCCTAAGATGGGCGCTCCACTGCATTTGTCATCTTGATATCGTTCAAGGCGTGTGTGAAAGCTCACCTATGGGGGTTTAATAATAAGATTTAACCTCCATAGAATATTCTTAATAGTATTCAAAAACCAAAGGTTGAGATTTATCTCCAAATTAGTTATGTGATTTTTTCCCTTTTAATTAAATTGTTTAATTAAAAAAATGTCATATGAAATGAGTTGTGGTTTTTTGGGCATGTGGTATTGATAAGCCATGGTGTTGACACATGGTAATGAAATTCAGGGTATGAGGATGACGTATAATTTTATTTAATTCTTAATATGGAGTTGACATGTAGCAGAAGGAGAGAGAGATTCTACTTTTTAGGAAGAGAGGTGTGTATTTATAAATATATTAATAATAAAGAAACATTTTAATGTTTACACTGTGGCCATAAATAAACTAATGCAATGCCAATATTCAATAAATTATTTCAAAGTTAATTATGTGTATAATATATAAAGCAAAATTATGGTTGAACCATTTTATTGGTTGTTGTTTGGAGACTTTTGTGGATGAGATTTAAAGATTTATGTTTCAAAGATAAATCCATAGTTGTCATTTTAGATCGACGTTTGGAGTCACAAACATGATTCATAATCAAGACACTTTATTGAGAGAAGAAAAAGAAGTAAATAAATAAATAAACATATCAAAAGAAGAAGGGAAGAGGAGAGAGTAGGTCAACATAACAAGAGAAATGAAATACAATATGATAAAATAATGAATTAAAAAAGAAAAAGAGGAAGAAGAAAATCACTAAAGAATTTTTAAAAATATTACAAGGTAATGAATAAGGAATAAGGGAAGGCAAAACGAGAAAGAAATAAAGAACGAGAAGAGGAAGAAATAGGAGTGAGGAAAGGAAGGGGAAGGCAAACAAAGAAAGAAAATCCAAAAGGAGGAATAACGGGGGAAAAAGAAAGGTGAAGAAATAAAAAGTTAGATGTGATAGATTAAATGAATCCAACTATTATTGGCCTTAGAACCCCCATCCCTGTTGAGATTGTTGGGATGTTTGATGATCTCCAATACTTCTCTAAACTTGAATTTGAAATAATGATCCTCTTTAGTGATGATTTTAGTGTCTTCAAGACACCTGGTGCTTAGTATTAGATGAGTTTTTTGCAAAGGGCATAGGAGTGTATTCTTTCTTTCTTTATGTCCGCCCCATGTTCCTTGAGGCTCATTTTAAATGATCAATTGGTCTCTCCAATGTAACACATTCCATAAGAGCAGTTAATCTTGTAAACCCCTTGAATTGAAATTGGTCAACCTTATCTTTAACATATTTCATTTTGTGACGCATGCTCTCAAGAGGCTTGAATGTGGTAATAATACGATTTTATTATTTTTTTATTCAAAATGAAGGAAATGTGTTTGATTTAGGAATATATTAATAATATAAAAAACATTTTAAAGTGGACATTGTGGCCATAAATAAAATAATTCAACGTGAATGTAATATTTCAATGTCAAGTATGTATATAATTTTATTGGTATTTTATTGGTGTGTTTGGCATGTTGTTCAAAATGAAGGAGATGTGTAATTTATTTTATGCTTAATATGCAATTCACACACACACACACACACACACACACACTCAGTATCTCATCCATATGGGATTGTAAAACACCTCTAAAACAAATTAGTTAATAAATTGATTTTAATCTTTTATTATAATTTTTTTTAATTTATAAAAATTATGATAATTTAAAAATACTTCTTTACATATAAAAATATTATAAAATAAATGATATATTTTGTATAATTTAATAAATTAAATATAATTTAAGAAATTATTTCACGATTTAATTATTTTTCATCATTAGCCCCAAGGGTTAGCTCAATTGGTTAGTTCTCATTGCTAAAGCACCTCACTAATGGTGGTCATAGGGTCAATTCTCCTAGACATCCTTGGGTTTAAGTTCTGCTAATAAACCAACGAAATCCCTTTGGATGAATTTTCCACAAATTTTTTTCCAGGACAAAAATATCAATCTCTCTCTCTCTCTCTCTCTCTCATATATATATATATATATCTATCTTAAATAAAATTAATTCACAATATTTAACTTAGTGTTCTCAAAATGTCATTCTCATACATATAAACAACCATTTTAAAAAACTTGAAATATTTTAATACTTCAATTTATCTTTTAGACTAGCCTAGATCCATCTTAACTCTGGATCTATCAAGCACCGAGATGGATCAAATCTCTTGTGCAAACCTCTTTTTTGAGTGCAAAACTTGAGGAATGGTTTGCACCTCGAGAGATTTGATCTCTCTTGATAGATCCAAAGTTAAGATGGATCTAGGTTGGTTTTAGTCGTGTACGACCAAATAAAATATAACAAACAAATGATTGCTTCTATCAATAATATGTAAAATCATCTAATATTAATATAATAATTTTAAATATGCTAAATATGTCTCAAATTAATCTGGTCATTTTAATTTTAAATTTTTCTAGTTACCTTAGCTTATTGAGATTGTAAATATTATGAATAACTTTAACGATGAAAAATGATGAAATAAGTTTTTTGAATGTAAAGTGACAATGTAATAGGGTTGAATGATAGAAAATGTGAATAATAAGAATATTGTAAATTATAAATAGTATTCATTGTGATTAATCTCAAACTATTTGATTCTACTATTCTTATTGTCACCCTTGTTACTTTTGTTGTCTTTTCATATTGATTATATGAAAATGACAGGTTAAATCATAAACCATTTAAATATTTAGCTCAAGATATTGTAGTAAACATCATATGTTGTCTCTCTTTCTCTCCAATATTAATGGGTTGAATTTCTATAACAAAAATATCAATGTACTTTGTCAATAATTTTTTATGCTTACACTGAAATCAATGCACAATATTAATCCAATCACTTTCAAATTAATGTACCATCATACATCCAATTATATCAAATCAAAAATCAACATCTACGCTGAAATCAATGCATCTAATGCAAGAAATCAAATAAGATTAAAAAACAACATTTACTTTGAAATCAATGCATCTAATGCAAGCAATCAAATACGATTAGAAATCAACCTTTACATTCAAATCAATGCATCTAGTGAAAGTAAGCAAATAGGTTTATAAACCAACACCTACACTTAAATCAATGCATCTAGTGTAACTAAGCAAATAGGATTATAAACCAACATCTATACTGAAATCAATGCATCTAGCGTAAGAAATCAAATATGATTAGAAATCACCATCTACACTGAAATCAATGCATTTAGTGCAAGCAATAAAATAGGATTATAAATCATCTACATTGAAATCAATGCATCTAGTGCAAGCAATCAAATAGAATTAGAAATCACCATCTACACTGAAATCAATGCATTTAGTGAAATAAATAAAATAGGATTATAAATCATCTACATTGAAATAAATGCATTTAGTGCAAGTAATCAAATATCATTAGAAATCAATATCTACACTAAAATCATTGCATCTAGTGCAATAAATATTCTTCCCTCTCTCCCTCCTCCATCCATATATATATATATATATATATATATATATATATATATATATATATATATATATATTATCCCTCCATCTCTCCTTCTTTGTCTCTCTATCTCTACCCCCAAAACACACACACTCTCTCACTCCATATCTATCAATCTCTTTGTCCCTCCCTCTCTCTCTCCATCTCTCTCTTTTTCCCTATCTTCACTTTCCATCTATATCTCTATCTCCCTTTGTATCTCTATATCATCCCCAAAACATACACTTTCTTTCTGTAATCTATCTATATATCCCTCCCTCCTCTCCCTCCCTCTCTCTCTCTTCCCCTTCTCTCCCTCTCCCCCGCTTCTATATTTCTTCCCTGTTGTTGTCCTCTCTCCCTCTCTCTCCAATTTTCTTATCACTCCCTCTCTCTCTCTCCACCTTTCTCTCTCTATTTCTTTATTCTTACCTACCTCTCCCCCCTCCAACTGCATCTCTCTTTCCCTCCCTCTCTCCACTCTCTCACATCCCCTCTCTCTCTCTCTCCAACTTTGTTACTATATCATTCCCTCTGTCCTCTCTCATTCTCTCCCACATTCTATCCATCTCTCTTTCTTTGTCTCTTTATCTCACCCCCAAACATACACACTCTCTCTCCATATCTCCCTTGTCATTCCCTCTCTCTCTCGACTTCTCACTCTCTATGTATTTCTTCTCCCCTCCCTCTCTCCTCGTCTCCCTCCCTTTCTCTCCTACCTCCCTCTCTCTTCCCCCATCACTCTCTCTCTTTACCCTCCAATCGTCTCTCTTCCCCCATCACTCTCCTCCTCTCTCTCAAGTCTCGTCTCTCGTCCGTCCTCTCTCTCCCTCTCTCTTTTCCCTCCAATCCTCTCTCTGTCTCTCCAACTAAGTTACTATATCCTTCCATCTTTCCTTCTCTAACCTCCTTCTCTCTATCTCTCTTTCTTTGTCTCTTTACCTCACCCCTAAACATACTCTCTCTCTCTCTCTCTCCCTTGTCACTCCCTTTCTCTCCACTTCTCACTCTCTATGTATGTATTCTTCCCTCCCTCTCTCCCCCACTCTTGCAATTCCTCTCTCTCATCCTTCCTCTCTCTCCCTTTCTCTCCCACCTTCCTACCTCTTCCCCCATCTGTCTCTGTCTCTGTCTCTCTCTCTCTCCACCCTCCAATCCTCTCGCTATCCCCCTCCTTCTCTCCTTCGCTCTCTCGCCCTCCATCTTTGTGTCTCGATCTCTTGTCCTTCTCTACATCTCTCACTCATCTCCCTCTCTCTCTCTTCATTCCTCCTCTCCCATATCCTTAAGTTTATCTCCATCTCTCCCTTGTCACTCCCCCTATCTCTCCACCTCTATCACTCTGTCTTTGTTCTTCCCTCCCATATATATCTAGAGCTCTCCACCTCTATCACTCTGTGTCTTTGTTCTTCCCTTCCATATATATCTAGAGTTAATATATATCATGATATATTAATATATATTATAATATCACAAATTTAATATTGTATTAATCCAAATTCATTAAATTTATAATATTAATATTATAATATATTAATATGAATATTAGATTTAATAATATTAAATTATTATTATTACTCTTTTAAATATTAATATTAGGGTTAATAATGTTTTTTTTTTGTATGGTACTAAAAATAATTTGGAGCATGGTATTTGGCTCATTAGGTGTGACCTAAATAAACCTATTTTTGAGTATTAGTAGGTAAAAAAGAGTTTTATTTATTTACCATACCTATAGTTTTTTTTTTTTTTTTTTGTCATATCTCTTTTATTTACCATGGTATTTGACCCATAGGCCTAGTATATAATTAGATGTTGATTTCTAATCCTATTTGATATATTTTTATTTATTTATCACACCTCTTAATGCCTCTTTTATATTTATTTATTTATCATAGCTCTTTTATAAATATGATCTTTGGCCCATAGTATTAACAATTATTTGTCCCATGGTATTTGGCTCATAGGATTCACCTAAATAAAACATATTTTTTGAGTTTTAGTAAATATAAAGAGGTTTATGAAATAAATATAAAAGGAGATTTTATTTATTTACCATACATCTACTTTATTTATATTTATTTACCATACATTTTTTTGAGTGTTTGTAAACCTCTTTATATTTTAAATTTATATTGTGTTTATACATACTAATAATTAGATTAATTTTTAAATATGGCCGACATTAGATTAAAAATGTTAAATGTTAAACATTACATTTGCATTTGCATTTACATTTACATTTACATTTGCATGTTTACGGTTTTATGTGAGATCTACCTCATTTGTTTACATTTACATTTACATGTTTACCTTTTTATGTGAGATCTACCTCATTTGTTTACATTTACATTTAAGTTTACATGTTTATTTTTTTATGTGAGATCTACCTCATTTGTTTACATTTACATTTACCTTTACATGTTTACGTTTTTATATGAGATCTACCCCATTGAGATCTACCTCATTTGTTTACATTTACATTTACATTTACTTTACATGTTTTTATATGAGATCTACCCCATTGAGATCTACCTCATTTGCTTACATTTACATTTACATTTACTTTACATGTTTACGTTTTTATGTGAGATCACAATTACTGATGTAAATATTTGATGAACATGACAAGAAGCATACTCATTAGTGTGGGGTGCATTTTCTTCTCTCGTGACAAACAATATAATGTGATGTCCCCAAAAAGTTGTAATTATTTATTTACTACAGTAAAACAAAAACTGGATTTTATTATTTGAATTTAAGCATTTAATATTTTTTAAGTTATGAATGAAACAAATAATGGAGTTTTAACAAGTCTTGCGACTCTCACATGTCAAGAAGTTTGGATAGGTAGTTACCTATCCCTAACTACTTCCCTGAATATGAATTCTCCAAGAAGGGGATCAAGAGGGAAAGTTTTGGGTACCTGAGATAACAGAAGAGAAATAGGAAAATGAAAGGAATTTTTCTGTGCTTGTTGGGTTGTGTTATATTCTTTCCACGACTAGCCGACGTAGTTAACTGAGGGGTTAGAAGGGGGGAGGAGCCCCCCCTTCGTTGCGTAGTGGGGG
>APFE031433641.1:34830-68295 GCA_000404065.3 Pinus taeda
GTTATAAAATATAATTTCACAAAGCTTAAATCATGATATAAGACATGTGAGTGAATATCTAAAATATATTGTATAGAAATTAAAGGTTAAGACCCCCACTCTTTTTAACTAGATATGATTTTTTACCATTGATATAAATAATTTTTCACCATTGGATTTTGTGAGAGAGTGTTTTCCAAAATTTAACCCTCACATTCAAACATTCTGATATCAATGATCTTGGCGAATGATATAAAGTCCAAAAACGCTTTCATTTAAAAAATTATTAAAATTTATAAACTATTATTTCAATACACGTAAATCAAATAAAGCTAAAAATACACTTTTTAAGCATTATTTAAGACCACAAAAATGCCCACTTCTTGCACATATATGTGACAACCCCTTTGGGATAATCCCCCTTGTAAAATTTATATCATTATTGTAATTAAAATATAAACCAACTAAGATGTGGGAGACATATTTCAGAGCTTGGGGAGGAGTCTGCTTGGGAAATTAGAAGAAGTGGTAATTTAATGCACGTCATGGGTTGATTGGTGTACCTTCAAATGGGATAGCTGCAAATATATGGAGTTAGAGGAAGAGAGGATGAGCCCATACTCCTCTTGGGAAATTCCAACAGAAGAAAGGGACAAAAGCTAAAGGAAGGGAGCGACACTAGTAGGAGTGGCCTGGGGACTTGACATGACAACACACCCATGACCACAAAAAGTTGTAATAGAATGTCAAGAGGAGAGGAAACACAAGGAGGCATTGGGGGAAGCAAAAGTAACAACCTTTTGAGGAGTTCGAGCATAACACTTTGTGACAAAACGCAGAGGAGAAAATGAAAGGAGAATATCAAGAGTATATTGATATAACATAGAGGTAAGGAAGCATAGAGAAAAAAAGGAAAAAAAATACCCACATGTTTGGGTTGAGAGCACACGACAATGTGTTTCCAAATAAGTGTAATGTGCTCTAATAGGTATAACTTAGCCTCAAGGGAGTAAACAGAAAGGCATAAAAAGGAGATCATTAATATGGGAGTACAAATTGGTTGCAAAAACCTTTACAATGATTAAACAAAAAAAGACATTATCTTAGGGAAAGGAAGTCTAAGAGCTCAGAATTCCTAGTTCAGGTGGAGGCATTGAATCCCTTTTGATTCTTAGTTCTTCCATAGTGGGGTTTTATGTGGAGGCCTTGACTCCCTTTTGATTCTTAATTCTTCCATAGACTACTAGTTTGTTATATTGTAGTGGCCTTTGGTTTCCCAATCTAGGGTGGAGGCACTAGAGTATGAAAGTATATGGTTGTTGGGTGGAGATGTTAGTCTCAAGATTCCTAAAATAAATTGGTTTTTGGGTAAATATGGGCGAATCTCTAAACTCCTAGTGGTTTTGACTAAGTCATAAATTTCCATTTTGAGCACTCTTCCTCAAGCTCTGAAATCTGGCTTAGGGGTCATCGACTACAAGAAAACCATGGTGTAGTCAATATAAGGTTGGGTGGATAGTCAAAGTCCCCATATCAATTTCCATTCTTCACATTATAAGATAAGTGCTCGTCTAATTATCTGTGCATGTGATTGTTGTGTAAATTCTCACTATTTTGTGAAAAATATGTCTAAGGGCTTATTTGAATCCATGTGCATGTGAAGCCATATAAATGTTGTATAAATGTTTATTCTGCTATTAAAATGCATATATTTATGATTAGAAATGCTTAGCTCCTATGTGAATCTGTGTCTATTTCTAAGCTTAAATTTAGTCTAATTACTTGAGTATAAGAGATGGGTAAATATCTATTATTTGATTAAAATCTAATATGAATTATTGCAAGACTACCTTCATGGCTATGTGTATAGTTGTTTGTAATGTACTAACACTACTAGTTAAATGATGTGCTCTTAAATAATCAGAATGAATGATACATGTGAATGTTCAAATGATATAAGGATTAGGGAAATCCATGTGTTTCTTGCATGTTCATCATAGTGCTTGATCCAATGAACATCAAGTATTGTTATTGGGATGTGGGAATCCCATAATGTGTATCTTGTGTGAGGTTGAGAGGCTCAGTAGATTGGAGTTTGTTTGTCTCAATATGTTAATTGTTGTTATCTCGGTCTCTCTTATGGCTATTTGTCAGTAATGGTCAATACCTTCCTTGTTTATGGAATGGTGTGTAACATATGGGAAGGCTAATTAAATAATTTAATGGTTGTTATATCAATATGATGCTATAACATCCAGGTTCACTACTTGGACTGGATGGGCTCAAGGGAAATGGCTCTGTGCTAGACCTTTTGGGGCATGAGATTGTGTAACTCTAATACAGAGTAATGTGTTTTCTAATGATTGGAAGTGGGTGTTGGGTGTAGCACTGTGTGATGGATGTATGTTGATTACAAACTATATTGCATGAAAGTACATGATGATTTTAAAATTTTATAGAATGAAAATGTTGAGGTGCTATGTTGTTTTCTAACTGACCATTTAATATTGCAGAGGTCATGGTTCCTAGCCTTGGTAAAAAGGCTGAATATATTTGCTATGGTTGGACTTGCTAGAGAGCGAATCTTTGTTTAGTGATGGGGCTCTTGATAAAGAGACTAAATGTAACTAAATAAGCTTATATGCACAAGTGTATGTAGATTTTGATTTTTGAAATTATGCTGAGCTACATAAATGTACATATTTATGTCATGGGTTTCGATACATGTTATTGATATCAATTTGAGATGTGTACAGCTATAGTTAACGTTCTTATCAATAGAATGGTAAGGTAAACAAATATATTATTTGTTTCTAATTTTAACTAACAAATGAGTGGATGTGTGATGGCACATAAGAAGGCTCACTTGTAGCAAGAAGAAAATGCATGGCTAGTAGAATTTAGCATGAAAAAAGGGAAATTCCCCTAAATGAGCAGGGACCTTTAGGAATTTGAAGGTTGGATTGAACAAATATAGTAAATAAATTAAGAATATTTCGAGGAAGCAACAAGGGCTACCGAAGTTGAACTCAAAGATACAAAAGCACATGTAGGAGTTGACACAACGAGCCTTATCCTTAAAAGAAGAAATTTATGGTAACAAGGCCAGGAAGAGGCCTCATAAGGCTAAGAAGGAAAGAAATCCCATCTCATGTTGGTTCTCTGGAGAAGAACATATGAAAAAGAATTTCTCCAACAAAGAGAAAAGGAAGAAGAGGGATGAATTATTTGAGCCACAGGCACAGGAGTCAATAGTGAGTAATGGAAAAGGAGAAGAGGGGGCATGCCCTCACAACCTCTAAATTACATGAATATATACATGTATAAATCAAAAGGGGTCCTCCATGGAATGTTTGAGGGGCGTTGAAATTTTGAAGTGCCATAAAATCCAGGGAAAGCACTCAACTTGAACTTTGAACACATACATGTATTTTATATGATGGTGAAAAGTGCACTGAACTTTGAACTCATGGGAATTGTGCCGATGTTGGGTTGTTGTCTGTTTCATGAGTTTTTACGATTGAATTGTATTTTATTTGATTTTAATTTTTGACTGAATGCATGGCCATGCTACCTTTCGTTTTATGATTTTATGATTTTTTTCATGAATCTTTTTACTTTTATTGTTTCTATAATTCATTTTGATTTTTTCCTTCCATCCTTTATGCTTTGGGGCCTTGGGAAAATTGGTTGGGTGTGAAAATAAAGCCATGGAGATTTGGGAAAGATCCAAGGAGAACCCAACAGAAATTGCAACTTGAGTGAGGCCCTATGCTAGGTAAATATTAATGAAAGATGATAAAGGTTGGAGTTGGGAAGATGGGCCAGAAAGGGTCATCGCTGGTGTATGTTAGAGCATTGCTCTTGAATGTAACAACAAGCATGAATGAGTGAATGTATGAGGGTTGGAATTTTATTGTGTGAATAATAATAACAAAAAATAGTAGCTAAAGTACTAGTACTAACAACAAGAGGTAAAAGGTAAAAGGGAGGAATTTGGATAAAAGAATTACTTTGGTTGTACTAGCAACTAGTGATGCAATTCTATGAATGCCTTCAATAGATGTAGGGAGTTCTCTAAAATATGACTTCATTTACATATGCAATTATATGGTGATGATTAGAAAAATATATGAAAATTCCTTTGAATTTGATAGGTTTCTTCATGGAATCATTCTCATGAAAGAATGATTTATCATATGAATTGAATGCACATATAAATGACATGTTTAAGATTCTCGATTGTGTGAGGAATCTATTGAGTAAGAGTAAATTTATGTTGTTATTTATTTTATTATCATGTGGTTATGACTTTCATGTTCCCATGTTTATATTATTATAATGAAAATATGACTGCGGGATTAACAAACATACTAACTACTAACAATTATTGGGACAAGAAGGTATGGGACTGCCTGGTCCTGTGATGATATTGGGACTGGAAGACCACCAGAGTTTGGGGCTTTCTTAGGCTTGTGATAATATTCCTGTCAATAGAAGACTACTGGGATTAGTGGTGTCTATAGTTGTAATGAAGTGATGGGTTTATTTGGAGCACATACACCATTCATTGTTTGTCGGGTTTAGCAATAGATTCATTGCGTGACACTTAACTAAGTGCTTGTTGGGTTTGGAAATTGATCCAGTGCGTGTGAGTCAAAGACTAAAAATTGTATAGAGCATATCCGCCACTATATGCTTTCCAAGTTTGGAATCCGATCCAATATTTGTGAGTCAAAGATTGAAGAATTGCATGGAGCATGTCTGCCACTAGATGCTTGTCGAGTTTGGAAACCAATTAAGTGCATGTGAGTCAAAGATTTCATGGAGTTTTGTGAGCACTTTTGAGTGTTATCTGAGCTTTGAAAATCACTCAGTACATGTGGATCAAAAGAGGCATGAGAACGCTATAGATAAGTATCAATGATTCCATTTAATTTAATGAAAATTTTAACTATGACAATGATGTAGTTTTATTTAAATTTCTGATTTATGATGATTTGGATTATGAACTAACTAGTTTTGTTGTGATAGCAAGTAAAATAAAATTGTAGGGTTCACCTCATAGGCAAATCTTCTAATGAGGTATGAGTTAATTTTATTGCACTTTATTTATAATGTGTCTCACTAAAATTTGTATGCCATGATGTAGGAAAGGCATTGGACTTCCTGACTTGGGTGAATGATGTTGGTTGAAAAATTTAAAGAAAGGAAACTTAAAGATGACAGAGAGCGTAGCAATGAACAAGGCCATTATGGTGACACTGGAACCCAATATTAACCATTGATTTCCATGAAGCATGCCATGATAGATGTGACTTTGGTTGATACAAGTAAATTCCTTGGATATGAAACTTTTTCAATGCGAGGAAACATTTCTAAGGGAAAGGGGGTTCCTAAACTTAGAAGATGAGTGACTGCATGGAAGAGGAACCAAATCAATTGAGGGTCTAGGAATCAGATAAGGGGATATCATGGCATGAATTGGTTTCAAAATATTTATGGTAATGGAAGATTGGGATGAAGAGTACATTGGGTGTGTGCTGGACATCAATTAACCAAAACTATTCACAAAAGGATCACTGAGAATGTTGGACAAAAACACTGTACATGGACGAAGGGAGAACTTCGGGAGGGAATATATAAAGTTGGACAAGGAACATCAAGAAATGTTAATAACCATAAAGAATCGGTTGACTTAATGATTTTTATATCCATTGAGTTGTTGGGAAGGAAACTTTGTGTGTAAAATATGATCGTAACTAAGTTGCATTTATAAATATCGCACTGAATTATCCTTGGCTTAATCATGTTTTTGTATTTGTACTCAGGTATAGAACACCAAGGAAAATGTTCCCCCAAGGGGATGGGGTTTGTAACAACCCCTTTGTGGTAATCCTCCCTTGTAAATATTTGTAACATTGTTATAATTAGAGTAGAAATCGACTGAGATATGGGAAATTGATTTTAGAGCTCGAGGAGGAGGTTTCTTGGGAAATTGGAGAAAGTGGTTATTTAAATGTAGTCATGGGTTGATTTGTGGGCCTTTAAATGAGTTTAATGCACATCTATGGAGTTAGAGGAAGAGAAGATGAGACCATACTTCTCTTGGGAAAGTTCATACGAAAAAAGGGACAAAAATTAAGCGAATAGTTTTGGCACTGAGTGGGATAGGGATATTATATGATATCACACCTATGACCACACACATGTGCAACAAAATTTCATGAGGAGAGGTAGTGCAAGGAGGAATTGGGTGGAAGCAGAAGAAAAAAAATATTGAGGAGTTCGAGCGTAGCACTACATGATAGAACATAGAGGAGAACACATAGGGATAATATCAATAATAGAGTGATATAGTGTGGAGTGAAGGAGGCACACAAAAGAAAGGGAAAAAAGTACCCATAGGATTGGGTTGAGAGCACATGATAGTGTGGTGCCCAAGAAGTTGAATACGCTCATAGAGGGATAAATTAGCCTCAAAGGAGTTCAAACAAAGGAAGAGTGAGGAGATAAGCATTGTGGGAGTACAAATTGACTACAAGAAGTATGTTGTAGTGATTAAACAACAAAAAGATAGTATGTCAAGGAAAGGAATTCAAGACCTATGAATTCTCGGTTTAGGTGGAGGCCTTGACTCCTTTTTTGTTATTGTTTCTTATAGAGTTGGTTTCCTATACATTTCAAGGCTATAATACTATTTTGTTATGTTCAAGTGGCCTTTGGGTCCCCCGTCTAGGGTGGAGGCATTGGGGTATCAAACTATCTAGTTGGTCAGTGGATATGTTGATATTATTATTCCAAGGAGTAATTGGTTTCTAGGTGGAGATGGTTGAATCTTCAGACTCCCAATGGTGTTGACTGTGTGATAAGTTTCCCTTTTGAGCACTCTTCCTCAAGCTATAAAATCTGTTTTGGGGGCTACAAACTACAATAAGACCATGGTGTAGTCAATCTAAGGTTAAGTGGAAAGTCAAAGTCCCAATTGTAGGAATTATGACTAATGTGTTGTCCTTGATGGAAAACTACTTGTAGAAGGATACATATGAGTTATCCTTGATGGAAACTTACTTGGTAAAAGATGTCAACATGATGGTAGCAGGATGAGTACAAATGTGACAAAAAGATCAGATAAAGAAATATCAATACAAAAACAGAGGAATGATGGAGGTAAAATTTGAGGAAGTATACATAGGTTCTGTGAAGAAAATCCGCGTACATACACAGGTATGGTGAAGAAAATTTACGTACAATTTCTGCATAATGGTATTCTAAATACTAGGGGTCTTTGCCATGGTATTGGCCCATAGTAATGAGTGTGACAACAAATTTTTGATCCCGTCCAGGAATACCATCGACATAACTAAGGGTTTGACCCATGGTATTGGCTAAGGCCTAAGATATATAAGGAGATGGAGATCAAAGTGTTTAGTGTGCAATGAATGGGCTATTGATGAATAGTTTGATGTAAAATAAGTATGCACTAGGGAGTATGATGATGGATTAGATCTAATAGATCTAAAATGACTATACATTGAATAATTTTCTTTGGGTTGGTTTGATCTGTGATGATAATGTTTTGATGTGTGTTTGTTACTATGTATTGGTTTGAATGAAGTTCTATTGTGAAGTGAAGGAATCAATCAATAATTATAGATCTGTACACAGGTTTGTTTTAGGAAAAAGTGCGTACACACATGAATCGAATTCTAAGAGGTAGTGTATATGGATAGATCTATACACAAGTATAAAATATGAAATGTGTGTTCATACACGGAAGTGTTTTGTAAGGGTCACATACATATCCTAGTGTTTTTCTAAATATAATGTCTGATAAGCTTGATAAGTTTTTTTGTGTTTGTTTTTGTTTGTCAATGAAGTCTTTCATGATGAGCTCGGTTTAATAGTAATGGTTGAGGTTGAATGAATTGTGGAATGATTTTTTGAATAGTAATGATGTTGCTATCTATATGTGGTTCAAAGATTTATGATTAGTTCTGTAAGCATTTCAGTATGAAAGTGATTCAATTTCAAGTTTTAGTGTTTTGAGAGTTGTATGTGGGTATGCTTCATGGAAAGTGGGTATATACACAAATATATTTAAGAACATTAGCATATATCTTTTTATATATGGTTGATCAGGGTTTGTAGTGACAAAATCTAGTTTCTATGATGAACAATATGTGGATTGGTATTTTGGCAAATGGATTTACAATGATCTAACTTATTTGGTTGTTTGAGATTGATTTGGGTCTCAGTTGGTACAATAATTAAATTATTTGATATGATGATTTATTTCAATTTTATTACTTGATATTGAGCTTAAATTATGGTAGTGGATTCAATCTGAAAATTTGATGAAACATGGCCTACAAATTTGATTTTTTTTGGTTTAGGTGGATATAGTATGAAAATTATGAAATGTGGTCTACAGAGGTGTTGAGGGTTGGAGTCTTTAGTGACTAAGTCAAAGCTTTCTTCCAGTAGTAGCTGGTAAATTTGATTAGGGGATTGAAGCTCCCTTCCAGTGGGAGATAGAGAATCAGTGAAGGTTGTATCCTTCTCTAGATGGGTCTGTGCATGCAAGTATGAGTCTACGCTAGTACAAGATTGTAAGAAGTATTTCTTTATAATAAAAAGAAGAAAAAGATGAAAACAACTCTAGTTTTCTCCCACATTAGGTTTCCAGCTAAAAACCTTGGTGTTCATGTGTGTTGATGTGTTTCTTATGTGTGATGGTTTACTCTATTCTTATTGCACATGGTTACTATTTAATTAATTCCTATTGAAGTACTGATACACTGATTTAAGTTAAACATATGATGAATTAACTGAAAACTAAGCTAACTGGATATATGCTAGATGTCTGCATAATAGTCATGTATATACACATGTATTATTTTAGTCACATACATAAATATGAATAAGAAAATAAAATTTTAAGTGAGTTTTAAAATACTGATTCATACCCCCCCACCCCCTCAGTATTTTTCCCAACAATTGGAATCATAGTAGGTCCTTCAGAAGAAGCTTGATCGCTTAAAGGAGATCCGTTAAGATGAGTAGTCAAGAAGGAGTATTTTCTATCAGGACACCTTTATTTAATGTAACTAACTTTTTCTTTTGGAAAGTTAGGATGAGAGCATACTTGCAGGTGCTAGATGCTAATGTATGGGAAATCGTTGAAAGTGGATATCAATATCCAAACTCCATTCCCACATATACTGCAGGAAAGAAATAGTATGAAATCAATACAAAGAACATAGATTTCATTAAATTTGGAAGTATTCTATTATGAGGTCTACAACAACATTCATTCTTTTGTAAATCTCCATACTAAATTAATTCAATATAAAAATAATTTTAGTAATTTCAAACCAAGTAGAGATCATGAATAGGTCAAACATGGAGTTGTTATTTACCATAGTATCAATACACAATAGGAGTGTGAAATCAAACTCTTAGAAGCAATCGATCTAAGCTAAATCATATTAGTATGTCTAACATTCAATAGAGATATTATAGTTATGGATAACATACTAGATTCCTCGATGTTTGAATTTTGTGTCTGATGACTCTAACCCCCTTTCCCACAACCTACGAGGGATTTATTGATTGAATGATGGTGATTTGAGGATCTTAGTGTAAATGGAAAGGATGTGTGTCCCTTGTGTTGCATTGAAACTATTCTACAAAAAAATTAGTAAGATGTTTTTGTGCTCAATTTCCTACGGTCCCTTCATGCCTTTATGAAGCACTAATGAGGGGGTGATCATTCATCTTCATAGCATCCAGGCATCCATTATAAAAGTTAGGCATTGTTGATTTAGGTATTTTAAGAAGGTTAGGCACCTTTGGTCTATCTCCACTAAAAATCCAAGTACATCGAATGAGAGTTCTTAAATGGGTATTCAAGTCATTCCATTGTGATGGACAATGTAACAAAATGAAGTAAACAAGAATTAATGGTCTTCTTGTAAGTAGTGGAGGCAAGGGTTTTCAAAGATTAGTGAAGTTGAAGGTAGTGTGGATATTGATATCTCCTTGTAAACATTGTCAAAACCAATAATAGTCTCAATGTATGTAAATAATAGTCTTAATTGTATGGAAAACCATGATTGACCATTACTTTCACTAAGAGGAGAAAATGATAAGATTTTTTAATGGGGAAGAAATAATTGTGAAACATAACTCATGAATTTTAGTTGAAATTTGTATAAGTCCTCATGTTCTTTAATTGTTAAATACTTAATGTAAATACAAATAAATTAACGTTAAGATACTGATTTTGAAGATTAAATATGTATTAAAAGGCATTCATCTATGACACTTGATTTTTTATATAGTCTGAATAAACCACTTAAAGTTCATTATCAATTAATGTTAATTAGTTTTGTAAAAGATATATATTTACTTACGTTAAGAGCTTTATTTCAAAAATAAATTACATTTAGAAACTTATATCAATACATATAAGTAAATGGAATTGAATAAATAACTTCTAAGTATTGTTGGATTCTATGAGATTATTTTAAGTACAAATAGTTTCTTTAAGAATTGAAATTTACAAAATGTTTATCTTGATGGGAAAATCATGTCATATGGTGCAAAAAGTTTAAAGACATTAATTTATGGCTCATCTCTTGAATGAGCTTAAATAGTCTACTTAATGCTCATTGTGAATTCATTAATGTTGACATTATGATGTATGTGTTGTACTTGATGGCAACCCACTTGTAGCAGAAAAACTCTCTTGTATATGGTAACTAGATGAATCTACAAAAGACATATCAGATGTGACATAATGCATAACAATAGCGTTTATAAATGTGATTATTTATAGTTCAGGCTACACAAAATGAAGAAAGAAGGGTATACGCAGGTTCTGCATTGACCAAGCCTCGTATACACGTGGGTTAGAAGACCAAAAGGTGCGTATAGAGTACACACACACTTTCACGAAAGGAAAGGTGCGTACATGTTTGAAAACTTGGTTTTGGTCCGTGGTATTTGGTCCAAGGTATTGATTCTAAGTGGTTTTGGACCATAAGGCCAAAGACTATAAAAGGAGGATAAGATCATTAGGCAAATGCACTCAAGTATTGTATATCTAATGAAGAGCAAGATCTAGTATACAAGTTATTGGGTTATGGTGCATCGCTGGATCTGAACCAAGGATGAACTTTAGCGCTTGATGGAGGATAAGATCTAATGATGGATCGGGATCTTAAGGCTTGGAATGAATAATATTTCTATGGTTTGATCATGTTTATTATAGATTTGTATATTGATGCATGTGTTGATATGTAAATATTATGATCTCGTTATACCTGAAGTCTAGAATAGTTGCAAAATTATGAATGAATATTTACATATGTATACGCTGGTCGACCTTGGTAAAAGCGCGTATACCCACAGGTTCAACACATCGAAGTAGTGTATACTTTGTGAACCATGATTTTTGAAGTTGCATTTGGTTCTGGCTATTGATGCAAAGATTTGGGTTTTTCATTGTGTTTTGGTCACTGTTTTTTTTGTGACAGTATTCTGCATATTCAGATTGGTTGATTGAGATTAGCTTCAATTTTGATGGATGAAATCTAATGATGGATCAAGATCATAAGGACTTATCATTATGTGATCTGATAATTGATGGGCTATATCTGATCACCAACACATGTTTTATCCTCAATGTGTAATTATGTCTGAAGTCTAGAAGTGCAACAAAGTGTTTGCAGATCTACACGCTGGTTTGCTTCAGGGAAGCTACGCATACGCTCAGGTTGGATTCTGCCAAATAGCGTATACACTCTGAAGTTTGGTTTTGAGGTTACAAAAGATTTTGAATGATGATGCAGTGTTCTGGATATTGATGATGTAGGTGTAGTTGATGGCTGTATTGCAACAGTGATTGATTTGTGCTTCAATGTTGTTGATGGGTCCAGTATGAAAATTGGATGAAACGTGGCCTTCAGATTTTTATGTTGTGTTCCAAGAGTATCCAGTATGAAAAATTATGAAACATGGTCCCTGGAGGAAGAGAGAAGGTTGTAGCCTTCAGTAGGTCGGCACCTACGTACTGGTAAACATATTAGCCAGTAAAAGAGCAAGGGGGTTGTAGCTCCCTTCTAGTAGAAGCTAGAGGACAAGACAAGGTGGTAACCTTTTGCAGGTAGAAGCCTGCGTACTGGTATAAGTCTGCGATATTACAATATTGTAAACAATTTTTCTTATTATTAAAAGAAGATAGAGATGATAGCAGCAGGTGTTTATTACCCACATTGAGTTTCCACCTTACATCTTGGTGTTCATGTGTGTTGCTTATGTGTGATGGTTCTTTCTGTTATTAACTACACATGGTTACTGTTTAATGTTTAAAGTCCTGATGCTCAAATTAAAGATCAACATATGATAATTAACTAAATCATGAGTTTACTAGGTATACACTTGTTTATTTAAACACAGTTGCGTGCACACGTGGGTTACCTTCATTGACGTAGCGTATATGAAATTGAGTATGAAAAGAAAAGATTATTGATACTGATTCCCCCCCCCCCCCCTCTCAGTATTATTTCCAACAATTGGTATCAGAGCACGTACTTTGGTAGAAGCTTGATCACTTGAAGGAGATCCGTAGAATAATCGGAAAGAAGCTAAAGAAAAAAGCTCCTAAGAAGAAGAAGACATCTCAAAGGAACTATGACAGTGGGAGAATTGATTGGGGAATATGTGGAAGCAACTCTTCAAATTCATAATCACCTCAGAATGAAGATGAACAAGCAAAATAACTATCAAGTATGAATTCTAGTGATGCATTTCTCCATCCATTTGAAGATGATGAAAGTGATAGCAAAAAAAATGAATTTTCTCTTATGGGTGAGGAATAAAGATATCAAATAGAGGCAGAATTTAAAAGGCTTACGGAAAAAATTAGAGATTAACAAGATCTATTGGACAAAAGGGAATGTGCCTTCAAAGAAGAAGCTACCAAACTAAAAGCTCAACTAGAGGAAGGAAACAAGGCAAGGAAGCAATTCAAGGAAAAGGAAGATCAATGTCAAAAGCTATAGGATGAAGTGACATCATTAAGAAATGAAGTAAATGAAAGGAGCACAACAATCAAGAAACTCAGATATAGATCCAGTTACTATGAAAGTATTGAAGCTAAGATCCTCTCACTAAAAGAATATCTTGAAGAATCAAATAAGCAGAATAAAGAACTACTTCAAGCTCTTGAAAAACAAGAAAACAAAGTTCTTGAATTAAGAGATCAGTTGGAAGAAGGAAGAAAAGCTGAAGGGATCATGAAGAAGAAGTATCTTGAAAAGGAAGAGCAACATTAGGTTGAGGTAAATGTTCTAAAAGATAAATTAGAAGAAAAGGATAAGCTCTTACGATTTCAAGATAGTACTAAGATCTTGGATGATATTCTTCGTAGTCAAAGGTCTCCTGCTATCAAAACTAGTCTTGGTTTTCATGAATATGTTGAAAGTGAATCTAGTAAGACAAGGAACTCTAATACAAAATATGAAATTCTCAACAAGGAGATGAGAGGTCAATCCCATCAAAAACCAAAGAAAGAAATTCTTCAAAGAAAATCTATTACTCCTAACTATGGAAGTGATAGTCGGTTATTTCCTCAAATGAATAATGTTGAATGTTATGTATGTCATAATTTTGGACATGTTGTAGCTAGATGCAAAAGTAGAATGGTCAAGACCGTCACACATAAAGATCATCACATTCCATGTACTTTAAGGGATATTGTTTTGCTTGCAATATGTTTGGTCACAAAGCCATTGACTGCTATAGAAGGACTATGAAACATATGAGATGTTATGCATGTAACAAGCTTGGACATATAGCTAAGGAATGCAGGAACAAAGTACAGGCACCATACTGAAAGGAGAAAACATAATCACACTTCAAGATATTGAAGAAGAAGGATGTACAGTTAGAAAGATGTGGCACAACACAATGTATAGGCATTACAAACTCAGAGGGAGCTGAAAGTGTGAAACTTCAGTGTTCTAAATTTCATATGCAAGTTTCATAAAGAGATGTCGTGTATATACGTGAGTTAGACACTGCACAGTCGCATATATATTAGTTTGAGGAAAAGCTGTGGGACAGACTCAGGATAAAGGATCTGATATGGTTCAGTCAATTATTTCTATTTGATGATGGTTACAATCTTCTGATAATGTGTGGAAATATATTGATACTCATAAGTTGTTGTTTTTTATCCTCACAAGTTAACTTGATGTATATCTGATTTTTTATGATGCCTTGATACTTCTTGCTGATATGTGCATGATCAGATTTGACAGTGAACAGATGGAACAGGTTCAGGGGGAGAACATGCTATGCTTCTAATAAAGCATTGTTGGCATTATGTTTAGAAGTATTTGGTACCTAATCAATGATGATGATGTTTATATGGATAAATGATACATCTTGCTATGTTACGGTTATGAGTTGCCCGTGATAAAATCTCATATGATTCTTGGGGGTCATATAGTTGGGTTTCAGATCAGATTCATGGATGGTTGTGGATGATTCGTTGATGATGCATATAGTCATATATATTGCTTACATGATGATCCTCATAAGGACAAGGAGAAGTACAAATCTTGAGTACACATCTTCATGATTTAATGATGAGCCACTCATTTCTTTCATGTTGCTGTCATCATGCCTTCTAAAGATCATATGGTATAGTTATGATACAGGATTCCTATGGTTCTTGGTTCTCACATGGTTGAGGATTGTTTCTATTGATGATATCAAGAAATCTTGACAAATGACCATAAGATCATGACTTGATAGATACATATTGATATCTCTTTGATGGATATATAGTATGATGGATGATAATTACTTAAGTTGCATATTGTTGGTTGGCCAAGAGAATGGTGTAGACATAGCTATTCGAAGACATGGCTTACTTAATCACTTAATGATGATGAGTTCTTACCTTATGATGATAGGTTGATACTCACATATGTTGATTATCATGGTTGATGCATATCAGATGTGGGATGATCTCTAGTAATGATACATGATTGATATATTGAAGGTTCTTGTAGAAAGATCATGTAGTTCTTGATAATGATGTTATGATCATGGATGATGACTATGGTATTTTCACATACATATGATATGATGTGAATGACTTGGTGCTACCGCTTGGAGATATGACATTTTCTTAAGGTTATGAAAACGAAGCAAGTTGATCTTGATGAGATCAAGAAGATGAGTTGATATCTATATGCAGAAATTATTTGTCACAGGGAACTAATGATGGACATATACAGGTTGTTGGTTTGGATGTTGTTGACAGATGCTTATGGAGCAGATCATACATGGTGTATGATAGTTGTTGAAGATTATCATGGTTTTGTTTTAGATATTTGGTCTCTATGTCATGTATATCCTTTTAATGTCAAGGTCATGAAACAACCTATTCCCACTATGCATGGGATGGATGATGTAATGTTCTTATTCTGTCATGTATAAACATTTGGTATATCCCCACTTGGTTCGGTGGATGAGTCAATCTTGGTATATCCCCACTTGGTTGGGAGATGGATGTATGTATGAGTCTTTGGTGATGGGTAAGTCATGTATGATGTATAGAGTCATGTTCTTCTAGTAGAACATCTTTTTGCATACCTTGCTTACAATCAGGGGGAGCATGGATAGTACACTTCAGCATATCAAAGAATTCAGCATGTGCTCAGGGGGAGCATGGATGATACAGTACATCTCAGCATGAACAAAGGGGGAGTTTAATCAGAAAATTCAGCCCTATGCTGTTGATATCAAAGGGGGGAAATATTCTGGTCCGCCCTTTGCCCTTGATGTCAAAGGGGGAGAGTATTTTGGTGTTGCTTGTTATCTCTAATAGTTTATACATATTGCAGTAATCAACACCAACATGGTTGCCATTAAGTCCAAAGGGGGAGATTGTTGGCATTATGATGTATGTGTTGTACTTGATGGCAACCCACTTGTAGCAGAACAACTCTCTTATATATGGCAACTAGATGAATCTACAGAAGACATATCAGATGTGACAAAATGCATAACAATAGTGTTTATAGATGTGATGATTTACAGCTCAAGCTACACAAAATGAAGAAAGAAGGGTATACACAGGTTCTGCATTGACCAAGCCACATATACACACGAGTTAGCAAACCAAAAGTCACATATAGAGTACACACACACTTTCATGAAAGGAAAGGTGCATACATGTTTGAAAACTTGGTTTTGGTTCGTGGTATTTGGTCCATGGTATTGTGATCCAGGTATTTGGTCCAAGGTATTGATTCTAAGTGGTTTTGGACCATGGTATTAAGTAAGGCCTAAGACTATAAAAGGAGGAGAAGATCATTAGGCAAATGCACTCAAGTATTGTATATCTAATGAAGAGCAAGATCTAGTATACAGGTTATTGGGTTATGGTGCATAGTTGGATCTGAACCAAGGATGAACCTTAGCGCTTGATGGAGGATAAGATCTAATGATGGATCAAGATCTTAAGGCTTGGAATGAATAATATTTATATGGTTTGATAATGTTTATTCTAGATTTGTATCTGATGCATGTATTGATTTGTAAATATTATTATCTGGTTATAACTGAAGTCTGGAATAGTTGCAAAATTATGAATGAATATTTACAGATGTATACGTTGGTTGACCTTAGTAAAAGGTTCAAAACATTGAAGTAGTTTATACTTTGTGAACCATGATTTTTGAAGTTGCATTTGGTTCTGGCTATTGATGCAGAGATCTTGGTTTTTCATTGTGTTTTGGTGACTGTTTTTCTGGTGACAGTATTCTGCATATTCAGATTGGTTGATTGAGATTAGCTTCAGTGTTGATGGATGAAATCTAATGATGGATCAAGATCATAATGACTTATCATTATGTGATCTAATAATGGATGTTCTATATCTGATCACCAACACATGTTTTATCCTCAATGTGTAATTATGTCTGAAGTCTAGAAGTGCAACAAAGTGTTTGTAGATCTACAAGTTGGTTTGCTTCAGGGAAGCTGCGTATACACACAGGTTAGATTCTGCCAAATAGCGTATACACTCTAAAGTTTGGTTTTGAGGTTATAACAGAGTCTGAATGATGATGTACTGTTCTGGAGATTGATGATGCAGGTGTAGTTGATGGTTATATTACAATAGTGATTGATTTGTGCTTCAATGTTGTTGATGGGTCCAATATGTAAATTGGATGAAACATGGCCTTCAGATTTTGATGTTGTATTCCAGGAGTATCTAGTATGAAAATTTATGAAACGTGGTACATGGAGGAAGTGAGAAGTTTGTAGCCTTCAGCAGGCTAGCACCTACGTTCTGGTAAACATATTAGCTAGTACAAGAGCAAGGGGGGTTGTATCTCCCTTCCAGTAGAAGCTGGAGACCGAGAGAAGGTGGTAGCCTTTTGTAGGTAGAAGCCTGCTTACTGGTATAAGTCTGTGCCAGTACAATATTGTAAATGGTTTTTCTTATTATTAAAAGAAGCCAAAGACGACAACAACAGGTGGTTTTTACCCACATTGGGTTTCCACCTTACATCTTGGTGTCCATGTGTGTTGCTTATGTGTGATGGTTCTTTCTGTGATTAACTACACATGGTTACTGTTTAATGTTTAAAGTCTTGATGCTCAAATTAAGGATCAACATATGATAATTAATTGAATCATGAGTTTACTGGGTATACGCTTGTTTCTTTAAACACAGTTGCATGCACATGTGGGTTACCTTCATTGAAGTAGCGTATATGAAATTGAGCATGAAAGGAAAAGATTATTGATACTAGTTCACTTCACCCCCCCACCCCACCCCACCACCCCCCCCCCCCCCCCCCCCCCCCACCCCCAACACCCCAAGTATTATTTCCAACAATTAATCCATGTTTATTTAGAAAATGCTTTTTTTACATGGATTTTTTTTCTAGAAATAACAATGTCACATTTATACATTCATATTAAACCACATGCTAAATAAAATTAATTAATGGTTTCTTGACTTATTGACTTATATGACATGATTACATATAGAGATAATTGATTTAAGAATGCATGGTTAGAAAAAGTTGTCAATTCAAAATAGAATAAACTAGTTAGAACTCATCAAAGATTGCTTTTAAATTATTAATTTTCTATAAAATATATTTTTACTTACATTAAGAACTTTATTTCAGAAACAAAGTGCATGTATACATACATATATACTAAATAGAATTTATTACATACTTGTCTTATTGTCTTCTGTCAGATTATTCAATTACAAATAATTTATTTAAGAATTGAAATTTACCAAATGTTAGGGGTGGGAAAATCAAATGTCCTATGTTGCAGAGAGTTTAATTACATTTATTTATGGCATGTATCTTGAATGAACTTGAACAATCTACTTCACATTCACTACCAATTAATTATTCCATGTGTTGTTAGGAAAAACATTTAATTTTACATGTAATTTTATTTCAAAAAAAATGTCATATTTATACATTTATATTAAACCTCATGAGAGGAAAATAAAAGTCGATAAATGCTTTTGTATGGATCACTCAGACCCCTCTCGGTTTGTTTAGTTGGGCACTGTTTTCTTATGATAACAATGGTTTAGTAAATAATATCGCTCTTTTAATAACATTAGTCTCTTTAGTAATTAATAATCTTAATTATTCACCCTAGACCTATATTATTAGTAATTAAGTGTCTTTATATATAGCGAGTATCATCAACGACAAAGTAGCAATTGTAATATTATTCATTTTACTCATATATTAGAAAATTTACCCTAGACTAATATTATTTATAATATTGATTTGAATTAATTAAATTATTTCTTGGAGTTAATATAATAATATTACTAAAGGTTAATACATAATATTACTGTTAATAACACATTTTAATAATTTGATGTTAATATAATATATTGCAACTGATCTATATATTATATATATATATATATTATTATATATATATTTATATATATATATAATATAATATATATATATATTATATAAAATTTTAATTAATTAATAAATAAAATAGAATTAAAATAAGATAAAATTTACCCTAGTCTATTATTAAATTATTAATATTTATTTGAGAAGTTAATAATTATGTTAATAAATTGAACCATGGTCTCTTTAATGATTATATTTCTGAATAATTTATCGAACTCTGAACCTTTCCCCTAGGCCCTGGTCTAATCTAGCCGTTAAGGGTCTTTTTAACAGTTGCCCATTGATATAGCCATTGAAGGACCTGCATGCTCTATTTAACGGATCGCTCTGAATTGTTCCTCAACTTGTCCTGATGATGAACCACACTAGTTGGTTCAAAATGCGTCAACAAATGATTCTCCATGTGATTTTGCTGAAATCATTCTCACAATCAAGGTATAATGATAACTTACTCCACTATTGAAACAAATACTTGTAATGATCTAATTCAAACAAATAGACCAGTTATCTATTCATTTTTACATATAATGTAATCCATTGTAAAAATTTCTATAGCATGGGAAATTTTGATGTGAAAACATTAAATGAACATTCAAATCAATAATTGTTATCAACACAATATATCACCAAAAATAAATAAAATAAAAATATTTTATTTTTAGTAATGACAAATAAAATAAAAAATTATTTTATTAGTGTTGTGAAATAAAAGCAATAATTCATGATGTCATGCATATAATAGCATGAAACAAACATCGCTCATCTTAAGGTACTTATAAATGCAATTCATGGCTATGTATTCGGTCTCTGTGGTGCTTATAACAACCGACTTTTGCTTTCTTCTCATCCATGATATCGAAGCAGAACCCAAAAAGAACCAACACTGAGAAGTGTTCTAGTTGTCCTCCACATTGGGTGCCCAGTTAGCATTCGAATAATCATGCAGCTTCATATTTCTGACAGTGTATCTCAATCCATGAGAGATTGTGCTCCAAAGATATCTCAGAAGATTCTTGGCACCAATCTAGTGAGGCTCAACCAAATATGAGCTCACCATGCTAACTGCAAAACATATATCCGAATAAAATTTAACCAAGAACATCAATGCAAATGAGTTTATGAAACTCATAGGCATTTCCCAAATCTGGTTCGGCATCAGCACCATATAACTTCTGAAACTTAAGATCCTCGAGGTAGTCATAGGCTTGCAGTTTACCATTCCATATCCAGAATCTAACTCCCTCTTACTTCTGCAAGTGAGAGGGTCTGCACCTGCCAGAAATAGGTTGTTCTCAAAAGGCGCCAGTATGAGAGTTCTATCATTCACAACCTTCAAACAATGGTTTGGATCGAATTCACTCTTAGTGAATCTCAGCTTCATCTGACAGCTATCAATCCTCTCATATCAAACTCGGGGTGATTTTCTTCAAGCCATAGAGGGCTTTCTTCCACCTGCACACATGAGATTCCTGATCATGAATCTCAAACCTCCTTGGGTTGTTCCAAATCTGTGGACTTGCTACATGAGGGGAATGGTACCCTTGTGAGATTTTCCTTCAGTACATCTCAGACATGTACCTTCATGTTCCTTTTGAATTCAGGAATCCCTGTCATCATCTGACTCACATACCTCTTGTGCTATGTCTCAACTGACATGGTCCCCAATGGCCTTTTGGCAATTTGATACAGATTGCCAATCCTGAACCCACGAGTAAAAGAATCCTTGAAAATTCTATTTTCAAACATGTACCTTTCCATTGATGAATGCCACCCTGAAAACTTTGACTTCCATTGTCGAAATGGACACCAGGTTCTTCTTGTGATCAGGTACATAAAAGAGATTATGTAAATGAATCGAGTTACCCTCATTCAATCGAGAGGTAACACCCTTTTTGGGATAGGTGGCATCAACTCCAAGTATAATCCCATGAATGTTTCCATCTTTACCAAATTAGAGAGAGAGCACCCTTCTATCTGATAGAGTGCCTTGAAGCACTATAATCAATAAGTCATATTCCCAAAGAATCTGAAGGAGAGGGCCAATACAAGATAACACTTCTTTATCTTATCATAAACAACATTTGATCTTCATAGTTGGGGTTCCTTGGTTTCTCTGAAGAGTCGGTTATGTCCTGTCATTCCTTTGATCATTGAAGATGTCCCTGGAATGACTGTTATCATCATCAAGTGATGTGTCCTACCCGTCAGACACTCATTTGCATAATGATCGAACTTATTTCAACCAAGGCATCTGCCTTCCCTTCCACCCTTAGATTCAGACTTCCCATTGAAGTGATCTTCAGGCAGGCTATCAGAAACTTCCGCTGCGCCATTCTAATAATATTATCTTCTTCGACTTCACCTTGGTGAATTAGAAGAGGGATAAAGAATCCATTGATCTTTATTTCCTTTCCCAACTATCTTCGATGATTGATCTTTCACTCTTGCTTGGGCTTTGTCTTCACCTCACCTCTAATACCATGTTAAGTTTTGGGTATGTTCTATTCTAGAGAAATTTATTTCAATTTTCATAGTTAGCTCAATATTTTTTACAGATTACCAATCACATCAACATTAAAGTAAACTACAGATAGAACATAAATATAAATCATAGAAGACAAGAGGACACAAGATGTGCCGCTAACCAGGGATAGGCCCCAATGTGGGGAAACCCTTGATCAATTCTTCTTGTATGTTCTTCAATAGTTCAACAGAGCGAGAGAGACAGAGAGATAGTACATATACAACTGAAGTCAACACTTTGACTTATCTAAATGAGAGCATAGATCATATATAAGAAGAGATGCATGAGATCAGTTGAAGACATGTTGCTTCAACTGATTCTCCAAGGTGACTCCTTAACCTACCATTGTGCTACATATCGTCATCATGCTGCACCTCACCGTGTTGCACCATGTTGCACCCATCATCACAATGCTGGACCTCATGACTGCTACACTTAATAGTGTACTGTTGTCCCATGTGTCATGGTTGAACCATGTTGTCCATGTTTGTTGTTCCATTTCTTGCTTGTTGTCCCTTGCATTCATGGTGTACTTGTTTCTAAGTACCATACAATTGTTCCAATGTTAGTTTGATGTCTCTTACATGCTGATGTACCATTGTATGCTTAGTGTACTTGCTGCTAAGTACCATACAATTTTCCCAATGTTATTTTGTTATCCCTTGCATGTTGTTGTACCATTGCATGCTTGGCGTACTTGTTGCTAAGTACCATAAAACTGTCTCAATGTTAGTTTGTTGTCCCTTGCATGCTGTTGTACCAATGTGTTATACTTGTAGCACCATGAACTTGCTATATCATACTGCTGCACCTCACCATTATGTTGCCCCTCATTATGCTATGATACACTTCATCACTATACCCATCATGCTACAACATTCATCATTATGTTGCTGCAATATATCATCATCATGCTACTTCAATGTATCATCATCATTGTTTTGGGGCTTTTCTATTTACTGAATTGCTAGAATGGTTAGGGCATTCTAACAGTAGTCCTAACAATCTTTAAAATGTGGTTAGAATATCCCTCCACAACTGCGGCTACCTTTCTGAGAGGGGAGGAAAGCCTTGGCTGCAATGCTCGGTTGTTCCAACCCCTATTCCATCCTTCGACCTCCTCTTATCTATTGTGGCTTGCTATAGCAATCTATCCCTTAGCTGCGGAAGCCCTTCTAAGGGATATTCCTTCACCTAACCACCCCAAAACAACCCCCCCTACCTCTCAACCTCAAGATGTGGGCTGCGACCTTCTTCAACAACTCCTCGGTCTCCTGAAATAGCCTCCTAACTCCTCTTTTTTCTCTTCTAGGCTTGTTGTGTCTAGGGTAGATCCATACCATCCTTAGGACAACGTATAGGCTTCTTCATAGGCTATGTTAGGGCTTTTCCATAGGGCAATGTTAGGGCTTCTCAATAGGGCAGCGTTAGGGCTTCTCAATAGGGAAGCATTAGGGCTTCTCCATAGAGCAGTGTTATTCCTTAGGATCTCTCCTCCTACTAAAACCTAAAGACAAGTAGAGAGGAAGAGATCCCAAGTGTGTGTAGAAATGACTTGAAGGCCACCTCTATTTATACTAAAACTTTGGGCACAAGTGGGGTTTATTTGGTTGTTGGCCGACCTTGACGAATTGTCCCATAACACAAATAAATTCAAATCTCCATGAATGCTTATCAGAATTGGATGATCTTTAGATCAATCCTACACCTCTTGATGAGAGGGATCCAAGAAAAATATCAACTTCCATTAATAAGATCACCCACATTGAGTTTGACCCTAGTTTCCAATTTTAACAACATAAAAACAAACACATAAAAACATTATAGGGTGAAATAAATCTAGCATGTGCTAGAATTACGTTTAGCAAAAATACAAACATGTTTCCAATGACAATATTGGAAAGAAAATTAAATGTAGCACATGCTAGATTTATTTCTAGTATAGAGAAAAGCACATTTCCAATAACAACATCAGAAGGGGAAAGAAATTTAAGCATAATAAAAAAAGAAAAACTCATATCAACATTGGAAGGTGAAAGAAATCTAACATATGCTAGATTTACTTCTAGCACAAACACAAATATGTTGTCGACAACAACATTACAACAAGGTAAAATAAAATCTAGCACATGCTATATTTCCTTCTAGCACGAACATAATTAAACAACATTATTATATGGCTAAAGAAACCTAATACATATTGGATTTACCTCTAGCACAAACACAGGCATCTTACCAATAACATCATTGTAAGGAAAAAGGAATCTAGTACCCACAAGATTTTCTTCTAGCACAAACAAAGACACATTGCGAATAAGAACATTGTAAGGCAAAAGAAATCTAATGTGTGTTATATTTCGTTCTATCATAAAACAAACACATAACAACATTGCAAGGTGTCAGAAATCTACTATGTGTTAGATTTACTTCTATCACAAGCACAAGTATATTGTCAACAACAACACTGCAAGAAAAAATTAAATCTATTGCATGCTAAATTTCCTTCTAGCATAGACAGAAACACATTGCAAAATAAAAACAATGAAAGGAATTTGATTTCCTTCTAGCACAAATAACTATATTGTCAAAAATAATATTGCATTGTGAAAGAAATATAACACGTACTAGATTTCCTTCTAGTACAAATTCACAAACATATTGCCAACAACAACATTACTAGAGAAAACAAATCTAACACATGCTAGATTTCCTCCTATCAAAAATACAAGCACGTTGCGAATAACAACATTACAAGGTGAAAGAAATATAATGCATAGTATATTTCCTTCTAATGCAAACATAATCACATAACAACATTGTAGGGTGAGAAAAATTTAGTCTGCATTATATTTACTTCTAAAACAAGCAATAAATATTTCCAATGACAACATTACAGGACAAAACAAATCTAGCACACGCTAGATTTCCTTTTAGCCCAAACAAAAACATGTTGGTAATAACAACATTGCAAGGTAAAAGAAAATCCATCTAACATGTGTTAGATTTCCTGTTAGCACAAATACAAGTACATAGCAATACTATAGAGTGGAAAATATAGCAATTCCTAGATTTATGTCTACCACAAATACAAGCACGTTGCCAACAAAAACATTGTAGAGTATAAGAAATACAGCTTGTGCTAAAAAAAATTCCAACACAAACACAAGCACATTTCAATTTGAAAGAAATCTAACGCATGTTATATTTCCTTCTAGCACAAACAAAAGAACATAACAACATTGCAGGACTAAAGAAGTCTAGTGCATGCTAGATTCATTTCTATCACAAACACAAGTAGATTAAAAGCTAAAGGAAAGAAAACACATGCTAGATTCCTTCAAGCCACTGTTTTAAAAAACGACTGAGTTGACTCCAACTTGGCCGAGTTGGACTGAGCCAATGCCTCGTTGGGTCAGCTTGGTGGCCAAAATGGAATGACTGGTTGGGTTGTTATCGAGCCAGTCATTGGCTTGATCAACTCGATAACAACTCGGTCGACTCGGTAATGACTCAGTAACAACTTGGTCGGCTAGCCTCTTTAACAAAAATCCTAAAGCACATTTGTCAAAAGTTGTTCCCCCTCCTACATATCAAAGGTTGGGTTGTTGTTTATTGAATATTTCTAGCCCTAAAGTAATCTATCACTGTGAGAAAGTTTTGAAAATTACAAGGCCGAAGTATGGTTACCCTAGTGGCATGAATTAGAAAACTGAAACAATGCATTGAGCCATACAATGTTTTTAAAAAGGCAAACGTTCTAGAAACAGACTAATAAATACATATTTACCTATGATTTTTCTGGAGCTTGACCAAAATTAAATCAAGGGTTTTGAGATTTCATTAGGGGCAGAGGATTGGTATTATTGTTGTTGTAGTCTAGTGATTGTCCTTAGGCTGAGGAAGAAAACAATCCTAGAAGTGGTGGCTAAGTATGAACTTTGTATTGGATAGTGCACTAGGTGCCATTTTGATATAATGGATATATTCATGAGCCTACTTTGATCATATGTTGTCTTCTCTCTCTATATTCTAAATCTTTGTGTTTGGAAACATGAATGAAAATCTTTAAAATTATGTTTTTTTTATAAAAAACAATATTTAATGTATTTTTTACAACTACTGAGTCATTGAAATCAAACCGGTTGAGTCGATATCGAGTCTGAGTCGAAGTCAGAGCTGATCCTCGGCCGTTTCTGAACCAGAGTAGGAGTTTTAAAACATTGCTTCTAGCACAAGCAACCATATTTCCAAAAACATTGAATTGTGAAATAAATCTAGTGCATGCAAAATTTCGTTCTAGCCCAAATATAAGAAGATTGCCAATAACAACATTTCAAGGTGAAAAAAATCTATGTGTTTTATATTTTCTTCTAGTATAAACACACACAGACACAAACATTGTAAGGTGAAATAATTCTAGCTCACGCTAGATTTACTTCTAGCACAAACACAACCATGTCGACAACAACAACATTACACGGCAGGGAAACCTAGCACATGGTAGATTTCTTTCTAACACAAACACAAGCACATTATAGGATGAAAGAAATATAACCCGTGCTAGATTTCCTTCTAGCACAAACACAAGAACATAATAACATTGTAGGGTCAAAGAAATATAACACACACTAAATTTACTTCTATCACAAACTGAAACATATTTCCAATAACAATATTTCAATAAAATAAATCTAGTGTGTGCTAAATTTCCTTCTAACACAATCACATGAAAAATTCCAATAACAACATTGCAAGGTCAAAGAATTCTAGCATATTTCCTTCTAGCACAAACAACCAAATTTCCAACCACAACATTTCATTGTGAAAGAAATCTAGTGCATGCTAAATTTCCTTATAGCGCAAACACAAGCACATAGAAACAATGTAAGGTGAAAAAAATATAACATGTGTTATATTTACATATAGCAAAAACACAAGCGTATTTCCAACAAAAACATTATCAAGCAAAAGAAAGCTAACACGTGCTAGATTTCATTATATCATACACAAGTGTATTGCTAATAACAACATTGTAAGATGAAAGAACTCTAATGAATGTTAGATTTTCTTTAGCACAAATAAGCACATAACAACTTTAACCCGTAGTAGCTCCCACACACATACTTTTATTTGCATGTTTATTTTTTGACACCTAACACCCCTCAAGTCATTTCATGGAATCTTTTGAGAATCCAATGCACTTTTATCATAATCGTTAAGTTATATGAAACCCCACTTTGTATGCACATGGGGTCTTACCCCCCATACTCTTTTCATATTATTTGGTCTGCAGTGCTAATGCGTTTATTAGTATGCATGAAATATCATATTTGCAACACCAAAATTTTTAGCCTCAAAACATATAAAAGCATATGCACATCGATACTCTGGTCCCAAAACATATACACATACATACACATGGGCATGATACCCCCACTAGCCTAATCTTTGCATGTACATGTTATTTACAATCGAGGGGTTGGAATTGGGGTGCTAGAAAAATCATCCAACATAGACAAAATTTTAGAACCTAAAATACACTAGAGGATGTGTTCCACGGTTGGAACAAGGTAGTTATATTTATCTAATGTTTTATTGATATTTTTGAAATCAATGAAAATCTTGATTTCTCCATTCTTATTCCTAACAGGGACCATATTGGATACCCATAGGGAATGGTGAATGATAAAAAAAAATTCCTCTTATATTCATTTTAATTTGTTATTATATTGTTGAATACATATCTAAGAATGTTTGCTGAATAGGATTATATATTTCTTGAATGATATCACATCTTGAATGATTTTAGTGTCATCGGTCTTTGAATCAGTGTAATTCTAGGAGGAAAAATTCTTTATAATTCCTTAAGGAAATGAAAAAATGTAGCCCTCTCAATAGGCACGTATCCAATACCTAGATTAATATTTTGTGGGTATTATTTTTTACAGAGATTCAAACCACATATTTAAGAAATAAGTTCTCACTCTTTGGTTTTGCATCTAGAGGCAATGTATTAATTTGTTGATCACAATGTCAATGATCAATGGTTGATCCCCTAAAAGTATCTCCCTATGCTAGGAATTCTAAAATAGGGGCATCATCATCAAAAAATATCTAGATTGTAATATTGTTTGGTATAGAAGGTCTAGAAAATTGTTCATTAGATAACATGTCCATAGAAAAGTTTCCCAATGGTATAAATATAGGAGTTGTGTTTGAAAGTAAATTTGCATTTTCATTTTGACTTCAATGTACATAATTAATATTGAATGTTTCAAAATTAGAAATAATAAACCATGCCTCATCTCTATAATTCTTAAGGTGATTAAAATACAATGAATTGAATTTCCTAAATGTTTGATAACTATTTGTAAATCCTTATTAGTTGAAGATATTTAACATCCAAATCTATCACTTTTTTAAGGCATTGTATCAAAGCCTCATACTTAGTGACATTATTTGTGCATGGGAAATATGAGTGACAAGACATCAAATATTTGTATCCTTTAAGATCTCTACAGTGCATCTAGACCTTGCTCATGACCTCAACTTAGAGCCATCAAAAAATAAAAACCATACATTTTAATTTACATCTAGATTTAGTAATTTTGAAAATAACTTTGTACATGTTCTTACATAATTATGCTGATAGGAATTCTCTTTGTTGCTTGGGATGGGCAAACATTGTTCATCCCCGACCAATAGGAAAGCTTAAATTTTGCCCTTCTAACCAACGGAAATTTTCTATTTGTCCAGATTTCTTTTGGCATGTTTTCTCCTACCCACGTGTTTCTACAGCTCTTTATGGCATCCTCCACCCTGTTTTGAAACCTTCTACTCCTCTCTGGCAAGTTGTACATGTTAATTTTAGGTATGTTCCATGCTGAGACCAAATTTACTTCAATTTTTGATATTAGCTCAATATCAATTCCATATTAGCAATCACATTTAGCATGATAGTAAAATGCAGATATAACATAAACATAAATCACAGAAAACAAGCCAAGACAAGAGGGCACAAGATGTGGTGCCAGCTAGGGACAAACCCCAATGTGGGGAAACCCTTGATCAATTCTTCTTATGTTCTTCAATAGTTTAGCAGAGATCTTCACTAAGAAGATAACACGTGAGGTAGATGATTTGAACTCAGGTGAAGGCATACTGCTTTACTTTATTCTCCAAGGTGATTCCATCACCATGCTGACCCATCACAGTGTTGCCCCCATCACTATGCTGCAACCATCACTGTGCTACACCCAACATTGTGCTGCACCCATGACTGAGTTGTTCTCATCACTGTGTTTCTCCCATCACTATGTTGCACTTCATTACACTATGTTGCACTCATCATACTACATACAATCATCATTGCCCTACACCCATCATGTTGCACTTCATCATCACTATGTTGCACTATGTAGCACTGTGTTGGACCATTCATCATCATTATCTTGCACCATTGTCATGCTGCACTATGCTGCACCATTCATCATCATTATACTGCACCATTCATCATCACTATGTTGCACCCATCATGCTGCACTTCATCATCACTACGCTGCACCATTCATGTTGCACAATGTTGTACCATTCATGTTGCACTTTCATCAATATCGTCATGGAACAACCTTACCTACTTGCTATGGCTTGTAGCTTAGCAAAGAAACTAGCTACCAAGTTCTTAAATGGAAGTGATACCCTCATACTTCTAATATAGAAACAGTTGCCCCCAACTTACCTATGCCTTAGAACAGTTGTAATTAACATTGTTGTTGCTAGGCTTCCTTTGTAATGTTAGTTGTATTTGTGACAACGAATTAAGTCTTCTTCAGGCCTGAGATTAGGGCCTCTTCTAAGCCTCCTTCTTGCAGCTTAGGGCAACGTATGAGTAGCATATAGAAGGCTAAGTATATGCATCCTCCTTGAATGTGGCCACAATGTTTAGGGCACTCAAGGACAACATTAGGGTGACTATGTATTCCCTATCATTAGCTCATCTTATGGATCTCAATTCAATGGATAGAGTCTCCATTATGACAACAGACATTAGAAGTTGTTCAGACATCAAATTAAGGCTCTCTTTTACTACGTTTTGAGGGTCTCTTGTAATAGAAATTTGTGACCAACGGCTAGGGCATTTAGGCTTATACTTCAGCTGAGTGTAAGCCTCTTTTATGAGGGCATACACTTCACTTCCCTCCTTGACATCGTTGTGTGTGCAGCTAGGGCTCAGGACTTTAGGGCAGCATTAGAAGCCTATCTTCATAACTGTTTTAGGCCTTCATCTCCATGCCAACGTTAGGAGCTAGGGCATCTTCTCTTAGGGCATCATATTCTCTTAGGAACCCTTCCTTCCACTAAAACCCAAAGAAGTGGAGAGGAAGAGATCACAAGAGGTGTGAGTGTGTGTCTCAAATGACTTGCAGAGCTCTTCTATTTATAGTAAATCGTTGAAGATATATGGGGTAATTTAGTTGTTAACACAATGAAATTCATATCTCCATGAATACATGTCGGAATTGGATGATTTTTAGATTAATCCTACACCTCTCGATGAGAGGAATCTAGGAAAAATATTAGCTGCCATGAATAAGTAGACCCACATTTAGTTTGGCCCTAGTTGCCAATTTTAACAGTACCCTTCTCCTTCTCATTGGTCAGTCTATCACCATCCACCATACCATACCTTCGGCATTGATTTATTGCACTGGGCATAGGGTATTAATTACAGGTGCCACAGAAAACAACGGAAAAAGGATTGTAACCTAACTCTTATCCAAAGGATTCAATATCAGGGTTGGTGTTTGAAATGTGGACAGTGCCAAGAACAGGGTGCTACTTAACTGAGTGAAGCAATGGGCAATGTTGAAGCTGCCATCTATGCAATGAGGTTCCGCTCTTTTTTGGATTTTCTAGCTCATTTTTTATGCATGCCAGATTTTATAGCTCTATCATATTTACACCTTTTACCTAATGAAGTGTAGATGTGTAAGAATTGTACAACATTGAAAGACCTAAGTTCGTCTTCTCCCCATTGATTACCTCTATCTTCACTATTGCATAGCTCTGACACAGGCGCCAAGCATAAGGTTAAGATTGTTTTCATCATAAGCCTTGGATTCCCAATTTCCCATTACTCTTTTTCAGAATTGTGATTGATAGGTTTATCAATCTCAGTTTTTGGGTATGTGGGTACTCAACAAACTGTTGATTTACTGTGTGAAAAGGAAGTGGGTCTAATCAAGGACACATTCTGCAGGATAGAATTTGGGAGGGTTTTCATCGGATTTGAGCACCTTTGGTTGTTTGGCATGCTGGGGAAAATTGCCTCGTTCTTTTCCTTGAGGGCCCAAATACCTCTTTTGTGATACATTTTCGATTGTTTGGCATGCTGTGAAAAATTGCTGCCATTCTTTTCCTTGAGGGCCCAAATACCCCTTTTGTGATACATTTTTGATCTGGAAAAACGACCTACTCCCCTTATTAGTTCTTTGTTTCTTGAAAACCTCTGCTTCCCATGGTAATCTCTCCTTCTACTGCTGCAACAATCTCTTCCTCTAATATTAGCTATAGAAGACAGCTTAGTATGAAATGCTACAATTTTACTACTAGTGTTCAGGATTTAAAAATGGTTTGGTGCACCTAGTTTGGTAATAAAAACATGTGTAGAAAGTAGTGCGTTTTCTTTATACGCCAAGTTTGGTCCCTTGGATCCTAATATAACATGTGTTGAGTTGGAAAAAACCTTAGCTCCAAAGAAAAAAGAATACCAAAGAATCCTAGATGTTGAAGCCCTAAAGGCCTTATAATTTGTTCTAGATATGAAGCAGTGTTTGGCTACGAGATTTAGTTTGAGATTAGGAATGAAGCCACATGGTGTAAGTTTCCTAGGCAGTGTGAATACAATATACCCCACTACTAAATTTTCAACATATAGATAGGTAAATATACAAATAATGCAAATCTAAATTGTGTCATAGATTTCCTTCCTACTATGAGTTAATTACATTAAAATATGCCTTGGTTTCAGCAAATAAATGACACCTTTTCAAGTGCATGTAGCACAAACAGTTGGCTATAGAATTTCCAAGCCTTTCTAGTGTAAAAGTGATGGTTATGTTATGAGCTTAGAATACCCATGTAGACAAAGATAGAAACTCAAATCTAAAGGCCTATGGCCAACATACAAGTTGTTGGGCCGTGAATACAACCACTTTGTAACACTTATTTCATCCATTTTTACTCTTCTCTATTATATCATTTGTTATAATTTATCATTTAAATCCATTTTATAAATGATTTATGCTCTTATGGGATGAATATTATTTATTCTCCTTTATTTCTTATTAAATTGATGATTATGAAATTATTTTATCAATGATAGTTTCAATAAATTAGTTGTAACATTATTTACCATTTTTAACCTCCAAGATAATTTCTAGATTGAAGATTTGACCATTAAATCTGCCAACTCATAAATTCGCTGGAATAAGAAGTGAGAGTTTTGTGGTTGAGATTATGAGCAAATGAATAAGAATTTGGAAAATCTGGAACATGGGTTTTTTCCAGAACAGACCCAATTAACTTTAATAGAGAACGGTTTGGCCAAATTCAGCTTGTACTGAGAGAAACGCGGGGTTCTTTGAGCATGATTTTCTCATATTTGCTGTTGCGGACGTCCTCCAAATCTCAGCTGCAAAGCTAAATTCGTCTTGCTCTTGTTGAAATCTAGATGGAAATATATCTTCTTGTTTATCAATTGGTTGGAAACAATCTAATTTTGTAATAGAAATCATGTTGTACTTATCTTTATTGTAACTTCTCTCTGATCTCTCTATTTAAATGAAAACAGAGATCAGGGATGGGGATGACTTCAGGATGACTTTGGGGATGGAGAATTGAGGATTCAGAATTGGAGATTCAAGAATGATGGTGGATTATTCATGATAGGATAGGGATTGTTGCATGCTGTAATTCTCAAGCATTTGCTATTGTAATGATTCCACAATTTGCTGATTAATACATGATTTGGGCGTTGCTGTTCATTCTGTTCATTTGAAGTAACCCAGCAGCATCCGCTGGCGGCTAAGGGCCCAGCCTCTAGTGGAGTACACTGCTGCTGTGTATCATATCTTTACAATTGCTGCCGTGTGATGGTTTGATTTCCTTTTCATTTCTTTAAATTTTTTTGTTCAGCAATCTTTTGTTTATGAACATTTCGCAGAATTGCTTTGTTATATTGAAATCATAATTGGATTGCGTGAGTGATAGAATTATTAATTATAACTTGAAATGTACTGCTGATAATTCTAATCTAATACTGCGCTATCTAATTAAGAACTGTGGTCCATTTAATTGCTGCTCATTTATAATTGCCATGGCTGTTCAATTAAGTTACTCTTCAAATATAACTGCGATTGTAATTGCTTCAATAACTGCAATTAATGTTCATGCTGCTGGATTAAGGTTGCTGATTCAATTACATTTATAGTTTGTTGTGTCTTTCTAATTACTTGGTTTTGCTATTCAGTTCCATTTTAGACTTGTTGTTCCATTTACGACCGTTCCATTTTAGACTTGCTGTTCCATTTCCTATTTGCTGTTCTATTTTACTTTCTGTCATTCCATTTACTTGCATTTGCTGCTTTGGTGTGAGAGAAGGTATAAGGCTGTAGTGAGCCTCAGTAGTCGCTGCCTAGCTTCCAGACCTATGGTCCATGCTCTAATTTCCTTTCCATCAGTTTCTAGAGGGATGGGTTATCGCTTCCGTACCCTTGACTGATAAGCTGCCTTGTGTGTTAAGATTATTGTTCAATAGGATTGGTTATTCGATTCCTTTAATTCCAGTTTGTTGTCCATTTACTTTGTTGTTCATTTCTATTGATTAATTGCAAGAGTTTGCTTTTAAAGAGTTTTCCTAGTTTAATTTCAATAGCAGCTTCAGTTCAATTTCGATTT